>CM022299.1:540892898-541125708 GCA_011799875.1 Thinopyrum elongatum
TCCTGTGACTCGAAGATAATGCTCTTTGAGTCACACAGTTTTTTTGAACCCAGTTAGTACCATTATCTTTGGTGTTGAGGTTCATACTGACTCTTTTGAACGTGACTGAGCAGTCTTCAAATGCTCGCGGACAACGCGAACTTGATCTTGCAAGTTGGAGAATATACCGGACCGAAGAGTGGACGTTCCCCAGTTTCTGACCAATTTAGAGGGGTTCGGCACTTTCGTCCGTACAATACTTCAAAGGGGGCCATCTTCAGACTGGCTTGATAGCTGTTATTGTAAGAGAATTCGGCATAGGGAGAGATTCTTCCCATTTCCTTCCGAAGGATATGACACAAGCTCGCAAGCATGTCTTCGAGAACTTGGTTGACTCGTTCAACTTGTCCTTGAGACTGAGGGTGAAAAGCGGTGCTGAAGGACAGATGAGTTCCCATAGCTTCTTGGAAACTTCCCAGAATCTTGAAGTGAATAAGCTGCCACGGTCTGAACTGATAACCAGTGGAATACCGTGAAGTGAAACAATTCTGGACATGTAGAGAGTTGCGAGCTGACTAGCAGTGATCGTCTCTTTGACGGCTAGAAATGTGCAACTTTGGAAAGTCGGTCAATGACGACAAATAGCATCATTACCTTTCTGTGATTTTGGGAAACCCAGTGATAAAGTCCATTTCAACATGGTCCCATTTCCATTCAGGAACAGCAATTGGTTGCAGAGTTCCGGCGGGCCTTTGATGTTCTGCTTTGACGCGACGCAAACATCACATTCAGCAACATAGCGAGCAATGTCTTGCTTCATGTTTGACCACCAGAATCTTTGAACGGATGTCTTGGTACATCTTGGTACTGCCGGGATGAATAGACAAGGAGTGTCGTGAGCTTCTTGCATGACCTCCTGAGTCATACCCAGGTTACCTTTAGAGGGGACCACTAGACGACTTTTAAAGAACAAGGTGCCAGTATCATCAATAGTGAAGAACGAAGGCCTTCCTTCAGCGAGATAGCGCTTAATCTTGTGGGCTTGAGAGTCATAACCCTGCAGCGTCTTGATGCTGTCCACGAGATCTGGTTTAGCAACCAGGGTATTAAGAGAACCCTGGGAAACAACGTGGAGGTTCATTTTGTAGGAACCTTCAGGAGGGGGAGCGAGTGCTCCAGGAGGAACAATTGGAGATTCAGCTTTCTGAATTCCTCAATAAGCGAAGGTTGAACTTCGTGAAACTGGAGGTGACTGCAATAAGACTTACGGCTCAAGGCACGGCCATTACATTAGCCTTGCCAGGGGTATAAGAAAATACCAAGTTAAAATCCGCTACGGTCTCCATCACCATCTCTGTTGACGGAGGTTCAGTCTGGCTGAGTGAACAGATACTTCAGACTTTGATGATCGGTGTAGATCTCGCACGATTACCGAGAAGGTAATGTCGCCACTGTTTTAGTGCATGGATGACGGCAGCAAGCTCGAGGTCATGTACTGGGTAATTCTCTTCGTGCGGACGCAATTGACGCGAAGCATAAGCAATTACTCTGCGGTCTTGCATTAGGACACCGCCTAATCCTTGACGGGATGCATCACAATAGATGACAAAATCCCTCGGGAATCAGGAGGGGCAAGCACTGGGGCAGAAGTCAGCTGTCTTTGAGCGTCTGGAAACTTTCCTGACACTTTTCCGTCCAATCGAACTTGACGCCTTTATGAAGCAGGTTAGTCAGGGGCTTGGCTATTGAGAAGTTCTCGACAAATCGACGGCAATAGCTGGCGAGTCCGAGAAAACTTCGAACTTGCTTGACGTTCTTTGGAGGAGCCCAATCAAGAATAGCCTGAACTCGCTCGGGGTTGACGGCAATACCATCCTTGGAGAACATGCCCAAGGTATGTTACTTCGGGAGCCAGAAATTCACACTTGGAAACTTAGCATATAGTTGATGCTCTCGAAGTTTCTCCAGAACAAGTCGAAGATGTTCAGCATGTTCCTCTTTGTTCTTGGAGTATATAGGATATCATCCAAGTAAACCACGACGAACTGTGCAAGGTATTCCATGATATATAATTATCAGGCGGGAGAATGTGGCGGGAGCATTGGTTAAGCCGAATGACATGACAGTGGTACTCTATGAGCCAATCGAGTAACGAAGGCGGTCTTTGGATATCCTCTTCAGAACACGGATCTGGTGGTAACCCAACCTTAAGTCGAGTTTAGAGAACATGATGTGAACCCGCCAGTTGATCATACAGATCGTTTATACCGAGGAAGGGGATATTTGTTCTGGATAGTTGCTTGGTTAATAGGACGGTATCTTGGACCAATCGTGTTTGATCCATCCTCTTCCTGACAAAGAGAGAAGGTGCTCCCCAAGCAGAGGAACTTGGGCGAATGAAACCCTTACGAAGTGAAGCGTCGATTTCCTCCTTAAGTTCAAGAAGTTCATGCGGCGGCATCTTGTAGGGTCGCTTGGCGATAGGAGTGGTGCCTGGTTTCAAGTCGATGAAAATTCGACAGCTCGAGCAGGGGGTATCCCTGGGAGTTCTTCTGGGAAAACACCTTGGAATTCGCGAACAACTGGAATGTTCTCGATGCCTTCAAGTGGTGATGCGTTTAACGCATTCAAGGCATAAAGTCTCGCCTCGGCATTTTGGATGATTTGAGCCTGGTAGCTTATTATTTCATCGAAGGGTGTAGAAGATGGACGATCTTCGTGGCGCAAACTATAGAAGCAGTATGCGCTTTCAACCAATCCATTCCGAGAATGAGGTCGATACTACAAGACTTTAGTATGAAGGGGAGGCGTGAAACTCCAGCCCTTCAATTTCAACGGTGACGTCGTTGCTACCCATGGAGGTTTGACATTGACCCGCGCGGGGTGGTGTATTACTATTGCAGTGTTCATGACCTCACATTTAATGTCGTGTTGGTATGCAATTCTTGGCATGATAATAATGCGATGTCCCGAATCAAATAAAACAGAAGCTGGTACTGAATTAACAAGGAGAGTACCCATCACGGTGGCAGGCTGGTCCTGAGCTTCATTGAAATCGGTGTGGTTGGCCTGAATACGCCATAGTCTTGGCATTGTTGTTGCGAGGCTGATTGTTCCTACGGCCAGTTGCAGGAAGTGCCAGTTGGTTCTGGTTCTGAATGCAGTTCCTGGAAAAATGACCTGGCTGCCCACACTTGTAGCACAGACTATCATTGGGATTAGGAGCAGGAGCTCGGGGTGGTGGAGCTGGAAGTCCTGGCTGCCTAGGGGTGGAGGGGCAGGCGTGGTGAGTATAGGACCGTCTTGGAGCAGGTGCAGCTGGACGGTACACGCTGTTTGGAATCCAGATCCGACGCTTCTGTGCAGGCTGGCTCGAAGATGAACCAGTGTCACGGTTGCGCCTAAGAGATCCCTGGTGTGCCTGCAGACCAGTCTCGACCTGGATAGCCTTGTTCACCAAGATGGAGAAATTATCAAATTCATGCACAAGGAGCGCTAGCTTGATGTCAGCTTGAAGTCCTTCGCGAAACCTTTCCTGACGGCGAGCATCAGTGGGAATGTCTTCTTCAGCATAGCGGATAATTCCAGAAACTCCCGCTGATAGCTTCCACTTGTCTTGTTTTGTTTAACCTTTCTCTCCGAGTTGTGTTAAACCTCTTATTGTCGTTTGACAAACCTGAATTTCCTCTGTTTCAGATGGACCGTTTGTTTCCACCGCGTCCTACGACACAGCTTGTGCTTCGCACTTGGGCTCGTAATACCCCTGGGTTTCCAGCTGTCCTGATCGCTCTCATGACCAGACTTGGCTACCGTTGGTACCCGGAGTACTTGGTTTATGAGGTTTACCGCGAGTTCAACCAGGAACAGTACCATGCTGAAGTTCGGATTTATGATCAGCAGAACAACTCAGACACCGAGCTACACCTTTTTCACGGATTAGGTGTGACGATTGAGATGGCAGTCCATGATGCCGCCTACTCCGCTGTCGTACGTCTACGAGGGGAGCACAATGCTATCTTGGATGACTCCGAGTTCCGATACATTCCGTATGCCCCTGCTGGAGATGCTACCGGATACTACACAACTATCTGTGCCCCGTACGAGCCTCGTCGCTACGACCCGCGCGTTCTGATTCAGTGCACTCAGGCTCTGGATCGCACTGTTCGGGCTCTTGCCGTCGAGTTGGTTGCCACTCGAGCACGTCTCTACGATGCTATGACGCAGTTGCTGCCCGCTGTTCGTGCAGGGATACATCCGGAGCACATCCTTTATCCGCGCAGGACTCAGATGTATGCTGGTATTGACTGGCCTATTGTTGGGGGTCACACACCGACACGTGGACCTCTTCTTACAGCTCGAGACCGGGTTCTGCATCAGAGTGCACATGGAGCACAGGATCTTTCCGCGACGAACATTCGTCGTCCGCACTCGCAGCTACCCCGATACAGTGGTTCTCTCCGACGTTGATGTAGCCTTTGCTATCTCTCGTTGTGTACTTCCTTACCGCGTGCCTGCGCGCCGCCAGTATGTCTAGTCTTTTGTATTTGCGCCGTTGCTGTCCTTGTACCGCGTTTGCGGTTTTTGTGATGACGTATTCTTAAATCGACTACTTTTATGTATTTGATGCACTGCTTAAAACTATGTCGAGTTACATCATGCTTGTCCCTAAGCACTCGCGCTTGCTTTTACTAAACTACCCCCCTGTTGTAAATTACAGGATGGTTGACCCGCTGGCGTGGTCGTTGGCCGTGGTGCCAACGATCCACCACCGCCGAACTATATGGTCGAATGATTCAGCAATTTGAACTGCAAACTCAGTTCATGCAAGGGATCATGGATCAGTTTCCTCGTCCCAATAGAAACAGTAATCCGGGCCCAGGGACCTTGCAGGACTTTATGCGCCTCAACCCAACCTTCTACCGGCTGCTCAACTCAGCCCCTGGATGCTGATGACTGGCTTCGCGACATCACCTATGAGTTGGAATCTGGTGGCGTTTGCCCTGCAAACTATGTCACCTTCGCCTCCTTCTTTCTCAAGGCCCGGCGCTGCTGGCCTGTGGCACCCCCGACGCCACTCAACCAGCTGCACAGTCATCACTTGGCCGATTTCCAACGTGCCTTCCGTGCAACCTTTCATTCCCCAGGGAATCATGGACCGGAAGAAAGCAAGAGTTCCGCAACCCTCAAACCCAGGCAAACAAGACAGTGGAAGCTTCAGCGGGGAGTTTCTCAGGAATTATCCGCTATGCTGAAAGAAGACATTCCCACTGATGCTTCGCCGTCAGGAAAGGTTTCGCGAAGGACTTCAAGACTGACATCAAGCTAGCGCTCCTTGTGGCATGAATTTGATAATTTCCTCATCTTGGTGAACAAGGCTATCCAGGTCGAGACTGGTCTGCAGGCACACCAGGGATCTTTCTTAGGCGCAACCGTGACACTGGTTCACTCTTCGAGCCAGCCTGCACAGAAGCGTCGGATCTGGATTCCAAACAGGCGTGTACCGTCCAGCTGCACCTGCTCCAAGACGGTCCTATACTGCACCACGCCTGCCTCCACCACCTAGGCAGCCAGGACTTCCAGCTCCACCACCCCGGAGCTCCTGCTCCTAATCCCAATGATAGTCTGTGCTACAATGTGGGCAGCCAGAGTCATTTTCCAGGAACTGCATTCAGAACCAGAACCACTGGCACTTCCTGCAACTGGCCGTAAACATCAGCCTCGCAACAACAATGCCAGACTTATGGCGTATTCAGGCCAACCAACACCGATTTCAATGAAGCTCAGGACCAGCCTGAGCACCGTGATGGGTACTCTCCTTTTAATTCATACCAGCTTCTGTTTTATTTGATCGGGAGCACGATTTTCATGTCCGAAGAATTTGCATACAACACGACATAAATGTGAGGTCTGAACACTGCATAGTATACACTCCCACCCCAGCGGGTCAATGTCAAACCTCCATGGGTGAGCAAACGTCACCGTTGAAATTGAAGGGCTGAGTTTCACGCCTCCCCTTTCATACTAAAGTCTTTAGTATCGACCTCATTCGTCGAATGATTGTTGAAAGCGCATACTGCTTCTATAGTTTGCGCCACGAAGATCGTCCATCTTCTACACCCTTCTGATGAAATAATAAGCTACCAGGCTCAAATCATCCAAAATGCCGGGCGAGACTTTATGCCTGAATGCGTTAAACGCATCACCACTTGAAGGCTCGAGAACATTCCAGTTGTTCGCGAATTCCAGGTGTTTTCCCAGAAGAACTCCCAGGGATACCCCCTGCTCGAGCTGTCGAATTTGTCATCCGACTTGAAACCAGGCACCACTCCTATCGCCAAGCGACCCTACAAGATGCCGCCGCATGAACTTCTTGAACTTAAGGAGGAAATCGACGCTTCACTTCGTAAGGTTGTTCATTCGCCCAAGTTCCTCTGCTTGGGAGCCTTCTCTCTTTGGTCAGGAAGAAGGATGGATCAAACCGATTGGTCAAGATTACCGTCCTATTAAACCAAGCAACTATCCAGAACAAATATTCAACACCTTCCTCGGATAACGATCTGTATTATCAATGGCGGGTTCATACAGTGTTCTAATAACTCGACTTAGCGGTTTGTTACCACCAGATCCTGTGTCGTGAAGAGGATATCCCAAAGACCGTCCTTCGTTACTCGATATGGCTCATAACGAGTTACACTGTCATGTCATTCGGCTTACCACCAATGCTCCCGCCACATTCTCCCCCGCCTGATGAATTTATATTCATGGATACCTTGACAATCGTCGTGGTTTACTTGGATGATATCCTAGTAATCTCCAAGAACAAGAGGAACATGCTAACATCTTCGGACTTGTTCTGGAAGAAACTTCTGAGAGCATCAACTATATGCATAATTTCCAAGTGTGTAATTCTGGCTTCCCGAAGTAACATACCTTGGGCAGTCTCTCCAAGGATGGTATTGCCGTCAACCCCGAGCGAGTTCAGGCTATTCTTGATTGGGGCTTCCTCCAAAGAACGTCAAGCAAGTTCGAAGTTTTCCTCCGGACTCGCCCAGCTATTGCCGTCGATTTGTCGAGAACTTCTCCAAGATCGCCAAGCCCCTGACTAACCTGCTTCATAAAGGCGTCAAGTTCGATTTTGGACGGAAAGTGTCCAGGAAAGTTTCCAGACGTCCTCAAAAGACCAAGCTGACTTCTGCTCCCGTGCTTGCCCCTCCTGATTCCCAGAGGGATTTGTGCATCTATTGTTGGCCTCCCGTCAAGGCTTATGCTTGTCCTAATGGCAAGTACCGCTCGAGTAATTGCTTAGCATTCGCGCAATTGCGTCCGCACAAGAATTACCCAGTTGACATGACCTCGAGCTGCTGCCGGGTATCCATAGCCTAAAACAGTGGCGACATTACCTTCTCGGTAATCGTTGCGAGATCTACACACCAGTCATCAAGTCTGAAGTATCTGTTCACTCAGCCAACCTGAACCTCCCGTCAAACAGAGATGGATGGAGACCGTAGCGGATTTTAACTTGGGGTATTTCTTATACCCCTGCAGGCTAATGTAATGGCCGATCCTTGAGCCGTAATCTTATTGCAGTCACCCCTCCATTTCACGAAGTTCAACCTTCGCTTATTGAGGAATTCAGAAAGCTGAATCTCCACATTGTTCCTCTCGGAGCACTCGCTCCCCCTCCTTGAAGGTTCCTACAAAATGAAACCTCCACGTTTGTTTCCCCAGGGTTCTCTAATACCCTGGTTGCTAAACCAGATCTCGTGACAGCATCAAGACCGCGTGCAGGTTATGACTCTCAGCCACAAGATTAAGCGCTATCTCGCTGAAGAAGGGGCTTCTTCTTCACTATTATGATACTGCACCTTGTTCTTTAAAAGTCGTCTAGTGGTCCCCTCTAAAGGTAACCTGGGTTGAAGCTCAGGGAGGGTCATGCAGAAACTCAGCACACTCCGTTGTCTATTCATCCCCTGTAGACTCCAAGATGTACCAATACGCCTCAATATCTGGTGGTCAAACATGAAGCAAGACCTTGCTCGCTATGCTGAATGGTTATGTTTGCCGTCGCGTCAAAGTCAAACATCAAAGGCCCGCCGAACTCTGCAACCAATTGCTGTTCCTGAATGGAATGGGACCATGTTTGAAAATGGACTTTTATATCACTGGGTTTCCCAATCAGCAAAAGGTAATGATGCTATTCTTGTCGTCATTGACGACTTTCCAAAGGTGCACATTTCTAGCCGTCAAAGAACGATCACCTGCTAGTCACTCGCAACCTCTCTACATGCCAGAATTGTTTCACTTCACGGTATTCCACTGGTGTATCAGTTCAGACCGTGGCAGCTATTCACTTCAAGATTCTGGGCAAGTTTCCAAGAAGCTATGGTGAACTCATCTGTCCTTCAGCACCGCTTTTCACCTCAGTCTCAAGGACAAGTTGAACGAGTCAACCAAGTTCTCGAAGACATGCTTCGAGCTTTGTTGTCATATCCTTCGGAGGAAATGGGAAGAATTCTCCCATATATCCGAATTCTCTTCACATAACACGTATCAAGCCAGTCTGAAGGGCCCCTTTGAGTATTGTAGGACAGAAAGTGCCGAACCCCTCTAAATTGGTCAGAAACTGGGGAACGTCCACTCCTTCGGTCCGGATATTATCCAACTTGCCGAAGCATCAAGTCGCGTTGTCCGCGATCTTTGAAGACTGCTCAGTCACTCAAAAGAGTCAGATATGACCGCAAACACAAGATATGGTCTATCAACCTGGCGGAAAAGGCTTATCTTCGAGTCACACCAATAAAGGTACACACCGATTCGGGATCAAGGCAAGCTAGCTCCTCGCTATATTGGTCCTTTCACTTTTCTTGAAAAGGCGTGGTAAGTGGCATATCAGTTGGAACTTCCACCGAACCTTTCTCAGGTTCACGATGTGTTCCACGACATCACACTCCGCCGCTGCTTCAAAGACCCTATCTTCCGGAGTAGATCACGAATTGCTTGAACTGCAACAAGACCTCTCTTATAAGAGCATCCGGTCCGCATTCTCTGATCAAGCCGACGTCGCACACGCCAGAAGAAGTGTTTCAAGTTCCTCAAGGTTCAGTGGTCAAACCATTCTGAGGATGAAGCCACTTGGGAACCGGGGGATCGTCTTCGCGATGAATACCCGCGCTTTGTTTCTTCTACCTCCTAAATCTCGGGACGGATTTTTTGTAGTGGAGGAGATTTGTAACACCCCGTATTAAGCTACAGTGATCACCCTTTTGATGAGGCCATGTCATCATGAGTAATAGTGCATAATCATCATTAGCATCATATTGCATTTCAACTCCTAAGTCAAATTCAAATTTAAAGTAAGTGGAATATAAAGTTGTCCAACATAGAAACTAAAATTCAGATAAGTGGCAAATATTCCAGAGGCTATTCTAAAATTGAAACCAACATCATTGGAATTGGATAGTGACTCGAACAACCTCAAACAGTGGATAAAGATAATATTTAATAACCATTTATAATCTGAAATAATATGGAATTATGTTTTTTCCAAACTAATTTTAGGTGTTAAGGAATAATCGCTGGTATTTATGAAATAGGTCACACTTTTTACAAAAACCATTTTGGGGCCTAGAACATTTAACGAGAAGAGAAAAGAGAATAAAGAAAAGGAAAAAAAGAAACAGAAAAGATAAAGGAGAGCCCCCCCCCCCCACTGGGCCTCGCCCAGCAACACCAGGCCGCCAGGCCGGCCCAGCGGCGCCTACTTAGCGGGCCTCCCCAGAGACCGAACCCGAGCCCTACCCCCCCGACCCGCCCCCCCCCCCCCCTCCCGGCCCCCTCCCCCCCCCCTCGTTTTCTCCTCCCCCCCATCTGGATCGGGATCCTCCGATCCCGTCCGCCCCGTCGCCGACGCCGCTCGCCGACGCCGCCCCGTCGGCGCCTCCCCCTCGTCAGCCCCCACCTCCCGATCCAGATCGGGATCGGGATCGCGGGAACGACCCCGTCGCCCTCGGTCGCTGCCCGACCGCGCCGCCTCGCCGTCGCCGTTGGACGCCACCGCCCGGAGCGCTCCCTCGCCGGTCTGCCTCGTCTACGTCGCCGCTTTGTCCCCGCCGGCCTGCCTCCCCATCGCCGTCGTCCCCGTCGACCACCCCGACCCCCGCTACCCCGTCCCTACGGATCACGGTGAGGCCTCGGGCCTCTCCCCCCCTCTCTGCTCCCGCACCTCGCCGCGCGCACCGCGCCCCCGTGCCGCCGCTCCGCCCGCGCTCGCCTGCTCGCGCACGCGCCCGCGCGCACCGCAGCCTCGCCGCGCTCTGCCGCACGCGCGCGCGCGCCGCCCACTGCCCTCGCTCGCGCGCCCGCGTCGCTCCTCGCCGCCAACCGCCCGCTCCGGCCGTACCCCTCCACGGCCCCGGCGTCTCCCTCTGGTGGCCGCCGCATCGCCACGGCCCCGCCCCGTCGTGGCCTCGCCGGCGCCCGCGCCCGCCGACCGCCCGCGCCCGCCCGTGCGTCCCTTTTGGGCACCGGACATGTCCGGTCCCGAAAGGGGCACGCCTCGGACGTGTCCGCCCCTGGGCCACTGCCCAGTGGGGCCCGAACCCCTGTGACGCTGACGAATGGGGCCCACGGCCCAGAAACAGTTTTAAGAAAATAGAAATAAAAATAAATAATTAAATAATTAAAATAATTAATTAATTAATTAATTAATTAATTAGTTAATTAATCCTGATTAGGTTAATCTAATTAACTAATTAGTGTTAATTAAACAGTAATTAGTAATTAACTTAATTAACTGCTGACGTCAGCATGATGTCATGCTGACGTCATCAATTACTGTTTCGGATAATGTTGAATTAAATAATTAATTAAAATTTCAGAAATTAATATAAACTTTGAAAAATCATATCTTTTAAACCGTAACTCCGATGAAAATACTTTGTACATGAAACTTGCTCAGAACGACGATACGAACCCGGATACGCCCTCGGTATCTCCGTCAGACGCCCGCAGCTATGAGAACGTTGAACAATTAGACCGATTTCGATAAATGAATAGTGTCCAACTTTAATTAAATAAATCCGAATAAATTCCTAAATTAACTAAATCGCTTAGTTAGGCTGTATATCACCCCGGCATATCATTTAGACATGTCATGCATCCCTGTTGCATTATTGCCGTGTGTTTACTGTTTCTTCCCCCTCTTCTCTTCGGTAGACTACGAGACCGACGCAGCTGCTGGTGCCCCGACCGACTACGTTGTTGACGACCCCTACTTGCCAGAGCAACCAGGCAAGCCCCCCCCTTGATCACCAGATATCGCCTATTCTCCTCTATGCTGCTTGCATTAGAGTAGTGTAGCATGTTACTGCTTTCCGTTAATCCTAGTCTGATGCATAGCCTGACACTGTTGCTACATCTGTTGATACCTTACCTGCTATCCTAAATACTTAGTATAGGATGCTAGTTTATCATCATTGGCCCTGCATTCTTGTCAGTCTGCCTTGCTATACTATCGGGCCGTGATCACTCGGGAGATGATCACGGGTGTATTCTATACATATATACATACTATACAGATGGTGACTAAAGTCGGGTCGGCTCGAAGAGTACCCGCGAGTGATTCACGGATTGGGGGCTGAAAGGACCTTTGTCCCAACGGCCCTTTGAGTGGATCTTTGTGGCGGAGCGACAGGGCAGGTTGAGACCACCTAGGAGACAGGTGGGCCAGGCCCTGGTCGGCGTTCGCGTTTACTTCATAATAACACGTTTAACGAGATTGGATATTTGATCTGAGTCTGGCCACTAGCCTATACGCACTAACCAACTACGCGGGAGTAGTTATGGGTATCCCGGCGTCGTGGTATCAGCTGAAGCCTTCTTGACGTCAGCGACTGAGCGGCGCGCGCCGTGTTGGACCGCGCTAACGTAACCGCCGTGATCGTGTGGGTTGCTAGGTCTGCTCGCGGCCGCGTACGCAACGTGCAGGAGCGCACTGGGCGATGGGCCCAGACCCCAGAGTGCCTAGGATTAGTCCGGCGTGCTGACCTCTCTGTTGAGCCTAGGTGGGGCTGCGACGTGTGGATCTTCCGAGGCCGGGCATGACCCAGGAAAGTGTGTCCGGCCAAAGGGGATCGAGCGTGTTGGGGAATATGTGGTGCACCCCTGCAGGGAAGTTTATCTATTCGAATAGCCGTGTCCCTCGGTAAAAGGACGACCCGGAGTTGTATTCCGACCTCATGACAACTAGAAATGGATACTTAATAAAACACACCCTTACAAGTGACAGATATAACCTGGTGGTCGCTCTCTCGCATGGTGGCGACGAGAGGATCGACGGGTAGGATTATGCTTTACGTTGTTGTTTGGTTAACTTCCAACTAATCTCTTCTATTGCTTCAAGATGAAGGCTGCCAGAAGCGTAGTCTTCGACAGGACTAGCTATCCCCCTCTTATTCTGGCATTCTGCAGTTCAGTCCACCGATATTGCCTCTTTACACATATACCATGCATATGTAGTATAGATCCTTGCTTGCGAGTACTTTGGATGAGTACTCACGGTTGCTTTCCCCCCTCCTTTTCCCCCTTTCCCTTCTTGCTGGTTGTCGCAACCAGATGTTGGAGCCCAGGAGCCAGACGCCACCTTCGACGACTACTACCACCAGGGCGGAGCCTACTACTACGTCCAGGACGCCGACGACCAGGAGTAGTTAGGAGGATCCCAGGCAGGAGGCCCTGCGCCTGTTCGATCTGTTGTATCCCTGTTTGTGCTAGCCATCTTATGGCACCTTGTTTAACCTATGTCTGTACTCAGATATTGTTGCTTCCGCTGACTCGTCTATGATCGAGCATTTGTATTCGAGCCCTCGTGGCCCTTGGCTTGTATTATGATGCTTGTATGACTTATTTATGTTTTAGAGTTGTGTTGTGATATCTTCCCGTGAGTCCCTGATCTTGATCGTACACGTTTGCGTGCATGATTAGTGTACGATCGAGCTCGGGGGCGCCACATATATATAGGTGGGAGGGGAGGAGGCATCCCCTAGGGCGCCCCAAGAGACTTGGCGGCAGCCCTAGCGCTGTTGCCTTGCCCTGCGCCCCCCTTTCCTTATATGAAGAAGGGGGAAGGAAAGAAGGGGGAGAGGGAAGGAAGGGGGAGTCCTGCTCCACACTTTCCTTTCCCTCCCCTCTTTCCTTATCCTCCTCATAGGCCGGCCTCTATAGGGGGCGCACCAGCCCCTCCCTCTCCTGGCCCATAAGGCCCATATCTTTGCCGGGGGTGCCCGAAACTCCTTTCCGGTGACCCGATAGTACCCGGTACCCTCCAGAACACTTCCCGTGTCCGAATACCATCGTCCTATATATCAATCTTTACCTCTCGACCATTTCAAGACTCCTCGTCATGTCTGTGATCTCATCCGGGACTCCGAACAACATTCGGTCACCAAATCACATAACTCATATAATACTATATCGTCATCGAACGTTAAGCGTGCGGACCCTACGGGTTCAAGAACTATGTAGACATGACTAAGACACCTCTCTGGTCAATAACCAATAGCGGAACCTGGATGCTCATATTGGCTCCTACATATTCTATGAAGATCTTTATCGGTCGAACCGTTATGACACCTTACGTAATTCCCTTTGTCCATCGGTATGTTACTTGCCCGAGATTCGATCGTCGGTATCTTCATACCTAGTTCAATCTTGTTACCGGCAAGTCTCGTTACTCGTTCCGTAATACATCACCTCGTGACCAACTCCTTAGTTGTTTGCTTGCAAGCTTATGATGTGTATTACCGAGAGGGCCCAGAGATACCTCTCCGAAACTCGGAGTGACAAATCCTAATCTTGATCTATGCCAACTCAACAAACACCTTCGAAGATACCTGTAGAGCATCTTTATAATCACCTAGTTACGTTGTGACGTTTGATAGCACACAAGACATTCTTCCGGTATTCAGGAGTTGCATAATTTCATAGTCGAAGGAATATGTATTTGACATGAAGAAAGCAATAGCAATAAAACTGAACGATCATTATGCTAAGCTAACGGATGGGTCTTGTCCATCACATCATTCTTCTAATGATGTGATCCCGTTATCAAATGACAACTCATGTCCATGGTTAGGAAACCATAACCATCTTTGATCAACGAGCTAGTCAAGTAGAGGCTCACTAGGGACACGATGTTTGTTTATGTATTCACACATGTATTTAGGTTTCCGATTAATACAATTATAGGATGAATAATAAACCTTTATCATGAATAAGGAAATATAAAATAACAACTTTATTATTGCCTCTAGGGCATATTTCCTTCACCTTTTGCCTAGGATCAACCACCATTTTTCAAACGCCTCATTTTACTCATTCCTCTCAATAACTCCACCTAAACTTGTTGATATTTTGGGGATTGAGGGAGCAAAAGGCCCGATCTACACTTTGACCAAAACAATACGTATTTTCTGCAAAATTTCTTCACCAACGACTTGTTTCTCTTGGAGCTTGGGCTCCTAGGCGGTTAGGCTTCCTTCGGAAGCTTCATTTTTTGTGGTGTGCTCAAAAGATGTATGTAAAGGTGTGATGGTTGCCTTCAAGACCAACCCCGAATGATTCGAGGCTCATCCGTTAGAGCGGTGCCAAAGTACTTTGCATTGTATGCTTGTGGGCTTGCTAATTATATTGTTGCCTATCTTACTTTGCCCTGAGCTTGCTTGCCATATAGGTTGTGTTCATCTAGTTGCATATGTAGAGAACTTAGTTTATCCGTAAATCCCTAAAATTGGTAATTAAGCTTAAAATTTGTAGCCTCCTATTCACCCCCCTCTAGTCGACTGCATCGATCCTTTCAACTTTCGATTTGTCATTTCAAGAATAGACATCTCTTGTCGATATTCAGATTATTGTTTTTTTTCTGAGTGATCTTCATATGCTTGTAATGCCAATAGTATGCACAAACACATTATAGCAAGTCGTAGTTGTAAATCCAAGGATTTAGATCTTCTTCGGAAGAAAAGGAAGTTTTACACCTTATTCGAAGATTCTACCAACAATAAATGCATGATGCTAAGGCACGACACCCAACGCAATATTTGGCCAAATTTATGTTTGGGTTTTTTATCATTCATGCCACTAGTTGTGTCTCACTATTCAATTTTGCCACTAGAAGTTATAACTGCTAAAAAATGCCATCGTTTTGTGAGTTGCTTGCTCAAAAATTCATTAGATATCTAAAAAATGCCATCATTCAATTAGATGTTTACTAAAAAATGCCGTTAGACATTGTTCTTGTCAGGTCAAACACGCGAAACAAAAATACCCCTATACCCACATGCGAGTTCTCTCTCTGTCATAATGATAAGTGCGAGCCCCACTTGCCAGGAGTAAGCAAGTGAATAATTTTACAGGAAAATAAGAACGCCATTGGGATTAAGTGGGACCCACACTTTATTGCAGTGAGATAGATGGAGAGCTGACATGTTGGTCCATAGCTATTTATGTGATTATAACATGGCAAACGAGATTTGAGCTGATAGTAATGGTGTCCAGTGGCATTTTTGAGCATGCGCTTAACGAAGCGATCGCATTTTTTACCAGTTGAAATTTCTAGTAGCAAAACTGAGTAGTGGGACATAGGTAGTGGCATAAATGATAAAAACCCTTTATGTTTAAATAAAAATCTTGCCCTTTGAGTGTGTTTGTGGCCGCAAGATTTTCTTCACTCGGGAAATTTCTTTTTAGAATAGGATGCTCCTCTCACTCGTTGCTGCTGCCGCTCGTTCGCCATACATGCCCCTTTCTTGACAACACCCCCCCCCCCCCCCCCCCCCCCCCCCCCGCGGCATGCGAATGACACCATTCACATGCCCACACATGGACACGTACAAATAGGAAAAAAACATCAATGCAGTTGTGTTACGAGACATTTTACTTTCAATTTGTTGTTTTGAGAATAGATATCTGTTGCATATATTTAGATGATTGCTTTTTTCTCCAGAAGATCTTCGGATAATTATAACGCCAATGTCATGCAGAACATACATGCTAGCAAGTCGTAGGTGTAAACCCGAGGATTTGGGCCGTCTTTCAAAGAAAACGAACATTTACACCTTGTTCGACCATTCTACCAACGATACATGTATGATGCTAAGTCACGGTATTCAATTCATGCACCTGCCAACTCATCTAAAAGTCTGATCTGATGGAGAGAGACGGGCAATATATTTCAACACCCCCTCACGTCTAGGCTTATTTAGCGTTTAGATGTAGGATCGATGTAGGCCGCATAATCTTTCTTTTTAAAACTGCGTTGGCAGGGTCTTGAATTTGAGACCTCTTGACTTAGATACCATATTGAATTCATGTTTCAGCCAGTTGCTCCAAAAGTCTGAACTTATAGAGAGAGGCAGACAACATATTTCAACACCCACCCCACGTCTAGGCTATTTTAGTCCTTAGACGTGGGATCGATGGTGGGCTGTAATTTAATTACGCCAGCCGGGTCTTGAACTCAAGACCTCTTGACTCTGATACCATATTGCATTCATGCACAAGTCAACCCATCCAAAAGTCCAAACTAATGGAGAGAGATGGACAATATATTTCAACACACGGCACCAAATTAATAAGTTTGCCCAAATTTAATTTATATGAAAATTTTGCCCTCAACGTATGTTTTCAGTAAGATTTTGTTCAACCATGAATTTTCTTTGTAAAATAGGATGCTCCTCCTACCGGCTGCCGCCGCTCGCCCGCCACACACTATGTTGGATCCGTGGGCCGCAGGAGCATGCCATCATTCGTCCACCCGTGCGCCGGACAAGTACAAATAGGGGAAAACATCAGTGTAGTTGTGTTATGATACATTTACTTTCAATGCGTCATTTAGGAATAGGTATCTCTTGCATATATTTAGATGATTGTTCTTTTCTCAAGAGGATCTTCAAACAATTATAAATACCAATGTTACGCACAACACACATGCTAGCAAGTCATAGCTGTAAACCCGAGATTTGGATTTTCTTTTGAAGAAAACAAAGATTTACACCTTGTTCGACGATTCTACCAAACGATACACATGCTAAGGTATGACACTAAATGCAATAGTTTTGGCCAAATTTATCTTTATAAGAAAGTCTTGCCCACGACGTGTGTTTGTAGTCAGTAAGATTTTGTTCAAGCAAAAAAATTCTTTGTAAAATAGGATGCTCCACCCACTCTTTGCCGCCACTCGCTCGCCAAACACTCTCTTGGACCTGTGCTCCGCAGGAGCACGACACCATCCGTTTGCCCGCGTGCCGGACGCGTACAAATAGGGGGAAACAACACCAATGTAGCTGTGTTGTGAGACATTTATTTTCAATTTTGTCGTTTTGAGAAAAGATATCTCTTGCATATATTTAGTTGATCGTTTTTTTCTCCTTGTGATCTTTGGATGATTACAACGCCTATAGTATGGACAAAACACATGCTGGTAAACCCAATGATTTTGGATCTTCTTCTGAAGAAAACAAAGATTTACACTCTGTTTGACGATTTTTGTAACTCAAGAGGACCTTAGCATTGTAGAAACAAAATACATGGGTTGTGCATATGGCAAAGGTCATTTTCTTTGGCAAACAAAGGCAATATGATTATACCTCCAATAGTATGCACAACACACAAGTTAGCAAGTCGTAGATGCAAATCCAAGGATTTAGATTTTCTTTAGAAGAAAACGAAGATTTTCCACCTTGTTCGACGATTCTACCAATGATACATGTATGATGCTAGGGCACGACATCCAATGCAATAGTTTTGGGAAAATTTATTTCTTTATGAAAATCTTGCTGTTCACATGTGTTTGTGGCAGTGAGATCTTGTTCAACCGATTTTTCTTTGTAAAATAGGATGCTCCTCCCATCCGCTGCCGCTCGCCCACCACACATGCCCTTCTCTTGCGCGCCCTCTCCTGACCTGCGCCCGCAGGAGCATGGCACCATCCGTCCATCAGTGTGCCAGACGCGTACAAAAAGAAAAAAAACATCAATGTAGTTGTGCTACGAGACATTTACTTTCAGTTTGCCGTTTGAGAACAGATATCTCTTGCATATATTCATATGTTGTTTTTCTTCTCCAGGCGATCTTTGGATGATTGTAATGCCATGCTACCAACTCGTATTTGTAAGTCCAACGTTTTAGATCTTCTTTTGAAAAAACAAACAAAGATTTACACCTTGTTCAACGATTCTACAACTATACATGCATGATGCTAAGGCACGGCACTGAATGCAATAGTATTGGCGAAACTGAATTTCATATGAAAATCTCGCCCTCGTCGTGTGTTTGCGGCCGTAAGATTTCACTCAACCGGGAAATTTCTTTGTAAGATAGGATGCTCCTCTCACTCATTGTCGTCGCTTGCTCGCCACACACACTCCTAGACCGGTGTCCTGGAGGAGCACAGCACCATCCGTCCGCCTGTGCGCCGAACATGTACAAATAGGAAGAGACAACATCAATGTAGCTGCGTTACGACACATTTACTTTCCATTTGTCGTTTCGAGAGCGAATATCTCCTGCATATATTCAGACGATCGCATTTTTCTCCGGGCGATCTTCGGACGATTACAGCGCCGATAGCATGCACATTGCACAACGCGCATGCTAGTAAACCCGAGGATTCGGATCCTCTTTCGAAGAAGGCGAAGATTTACACCCTGTTTGAAGATTTTTGTAACCCAAGAGGATCTTGTCACCATGGAAGCAAAGACATGGGCTGTGCATACGGCAAAGGTCATTTTCTTGCGCAAACATAGACGCAGTGGTGACTTTTCTTGCGAGAAGGGCGTTCGATTGAATGGCCATGGGAAGGGAAACGTGACCGCTGCTCATCATGTTGCTAACGGCGAAGGCAGCAACGGAACAGAGCACGCAGGCCACCTTTTTTGCCACCCCAAACCGCCTCGTCCTCTCCTCTCCTCCGCCCGCCCCACAAACCCCAAACCCCAGTCTGTGCGCGAGTACGTACGCTCTCGGCTCTCCTCCCTCCCACTCGCTGCCTGCCGCCGCTCGCTCGCCCGCCGCGCGCGCACGCCCATCTCGTGCGCGCCCCACCTAACCCGACGACCCCCGCAGGAGCACGCCGCCGTCCGCCCGCCCGCGCCACCGCCGCCGGCATTGCGAGGTGCGCGCGCGAGACGATCGTCCTCCCCTCTCCTCCTCTCCCCGGCCGGTCCCGCCCGCCGCGCTCTCCCTCCCTCTCCCCCCGCTGCTCACGCCCCCTCCCTCGTCCCTGCAGGTGCGCGAACCGCGGGCGCGTCCCCGTCTCCCTCCGCCCGGCCGCCTCCCTGGTTCCGGCTCCAGCGCACGGAGAAGCCGCAGGCTGAAGCGGCTCGTCGGCTCCACGGCGGTGGCGGCCAGTGCCTGGCGCGCCCCTGCTCCCGCGTCTCCACATCTGGCATCGTCGCGGTATGAACCTACCATGCCGCTGCACGCGCGTGGTCTTTGTTTGTTCTCGGCTTCTCGCCATCTCGGGTTAATCGCAACAGCGCCATGGTTTCAGTAGACCGATTGCTGTTAAATATCGTTGTGGTAGAAGGTCCAATTCGTTTGCCGATTTATACGGGATTTTTTTCCCAGTTGCTCGCTAGTACTACTCTGTTTGCGAATTGTCTGCAACTTTCTGTGGAACCATCTGCCATTTCTTCGATTTCCTCCTCTTGTTGCGAATTGACCGCCCGGGGAGATCTTTCCATGGCAAAGAGAGGGATTCCTCCTTGTCGGTCCTCGGTTTTTTCCTGATTGTACCAAATGAAGCCTCGAGTAAGTGGTTTGCTGCGGCGGGGATCTCTAATCTGGGGTTGCAACTTCACGGGGGTGGAGGAGGATCACTGCAGCTTCTCCGTCACGGGTCTTCCTAATTATGATAGCTTTGTTCTTGAACAATTATTCCACATGCAAAGCTGTACTCACTGCAGAGCATTTTCCTTCCTTTTTGGGTGTTCTTTCACGGAGCTTTTCACTGTTCCTGTCCTGTTCGTCCCCCAGAATCTTACTACTGTATTTCTACTTTTTCCTCAAAAATTTTACGGAGCTGTTCTCAGTGTTCTCGGTTTCAATTCCGTTCGTTGTGCTAGCCTTTTGATGAGAAAAGTGTCTAGTAATTTCTGTTCGTCCAAATTCCGCCCCCGGTTTCTTCGTCGTGGCGTCAGTTCAATTAAACCCAACCCCTTCGTGCTGTCTCGGGCTACGCACGTACTTACTCTTTTGCAGCAGCCGTAGACTCCCGGCCCACGGTTGGCCGCACTTTTGTTTTGTGCGCACACTTGAATGCAGTAGAACTACATTTAATATCCTGCTAATCGTACTTGGTTGGACAGCCCCATAAACAAATCTTCTCCCAAATGATGGCTCAAATCACTGGAGAAAACATTCTTGTACTGCAAGTACTACTCTGTTTCTTCATATTTTGTCTTAGATTAGTTGTAAGCATGGTAGGATCTGGCATCTTTATCCTGCAAAAAAGAAAAATATCTGACATCTTTAGGCAGAAATGCTAATAGTAGTAACCCCTTTTGCAATTACCCCCCGCAAATTTTTATTATTGCCACCCATTGCCTCTCCGAATTGGGTCCAGTCCAATCGCTGTTCTGGCTCCCAGGTTTTTAAAGAACCAGGATCAGAGAGCCCGGTCAGAGGCTTCAGAGATTCGTGTGATGGGGAAGGGGCACGATTTGACGTGGTTGCTGTCATTTAATCCGCGGAGGTGTAGGCACCACGACTCTTCTGTGCTCAGCTTGCGTATGTGTCGCCACTTGCTGAATCTCGTGGGGAAGGGGATGTGTGTGGGAGTGGTCTTTCTTGTGCCCTGCGGTCCGTGGCTTTTCCTTTCCTCCCTGTGCAGGAGGTGGCATCCGCATCCCTGCCTGCATTTATGATGCTGCATGCTTGGTTTTGTGCCATCTGATCTGATGTAAAGCTGCACCCCTTGCATGCAGTATTTACTATAGCATTCCCCGTTATAGGAAAACAGTGGAGTGGCTTGTGAATTTTGTGGTGCATGGATGTTTCATGGGCATCCTGTGTCCTACAGTTCGACTCCCCTGCTTCTTGGGTTTTTCCACTTGTGCTGCTGTTTTTTCTCCTTTGTGTTTCCTGGGTTTGTTATGCTAGTGTGCACTTTCTTTTGGACACAACACCACCGGCATTGCCCCGACTCTGTTTGCTAGATGGTAGGGGGGCGGCAGTGCTAAGTGAGAGTATTTGTAACTTGTGGTTCTTCAGTTGTGTTGTGTGATGTTGACTGTACTAGGATGGGGCTTGCTTGTTTACTCATTCTCATACCTTGAACTGAGAATTACTTACATGGAACTGACTGTTGTTTACTATTTTTCTTCAGGAGTTCAGGGTGTATTTCTGAGGGGACCTTGTTACCTTCGATTGAGTTGAGTTTCGTCTGCTGTATTTCCGTTGTAACTAACAGCAGCAAAGAAAGAGTATCATATGATTGAGAAGGTAGTCATTGTAAATCCCTGCTCGAGCTCTATGCTTGTACAACTTTTGACTGCTCGCTTACACCAAAGTGTCATCAAAATCTACCAAGTTTTGTAATAAACAAGACATTTGTGTTGAAGCCTTGAACATCTAGTCTGGTTCATATAAATAAAACTCTGACCTGTTACTTCGATTGTTGTTTCCTCATAAGCTAAAGGAAAAGTTTTTCGCAAAAAAAAAACAGCTAAAGGAATAGTTAGATATCTTTTTGTTCTGCATCACATAGACCATCTCATTTTTTTCGCACTGACAAAGTGAACTTGATGAACTTTTGACATATCATGTGCTATGTGGTTCTTTTGAAAGCTGCTGACATGTTTATCTCTTATGCAGATTGGAAGGTACACAAGTCCAAAGAACATAATAGCAATGGGATCTCGAAGCATCTGCCTTCTCATTCTTCTTGTGATCTTCATCCCCAGCTCTGTCATGTCTGAATCAAGTGATATAAAAAGTTTATTCACTCTGAGGCACTCAATTGCTGAAGAAAAAGGTTTCCTCCGCAGCTGGTTTGATTCAGAAACTCCCCCATGCAGCTGGTTAGGTATAACCTGTTCGGGGCGTAGCGTTGTGGCCATAGACTTGTCCTCCATGCCACTCTACGTCCGGTTTCCTTCATGCATTGGGGCATTCGAGTCGCTTGTTCTGCTGAACTTAAGTGAGTGTGGGTTTACCGGTGAGCTTCCAGACACCCTGGGGAATTTGCAGCGTCTTCAGTACCTAGAACTGAATGATAACCAGCTTACTGGGAACCTGCCTGCCTCATTATATACCTTGAAGATGCTGAAAGAAATGGTGCTTGACAACAACTTATTACATGGACAACTGAGCCCTGCAATTGCTCAGTTGCAGCATCTCACCAAGCTGTCCATATCCGGGAATTCCATCTCCGGTGGCATTCCTACAGAGTTGGGCAGTCTGCAGAACCTAGAGTTCCTGGACCTTCACATGAACAGCCTAAATGGATCGATACCAGCAGCTTTTCGTAATCTGTCTCAGCTGTTGCATCTTGATCTAAGCCAGAATAACCTCAGTGGATTAATATTTTCTGGAATAAGCTCATTGGTGAACCTTATGTCACTTGATCTGTCCTCAAACAATTTTGTGGGGCCAATACCTAGGGAGATTGGTCAACTGGAAAACCTTCGACTGCTGATTTTGGGCCAAAATGCGTTCACCGCGAGCATTCCAGAAGAAATTGGTAATCTGAAGCGGCTGCAAGTACTTCTGCTCCCTGAATGCAAACTCACAGGCACCATCCCTTGGTCAATCAGCGGTCTTGTAAGCCTGGAGGAATTTGACATATCAGAGAACCACTTCGATGCTGAACTCCCAACATCCATCGGTCTGCTTGGCAATCTGACACAGCTGATTGCGAAGAATGCAGGGCTCAGGGGGAGCATACCGAAAGAACTAAGTAACTGCAAGAAGATTACTCTCATAAATCTGTCATTTAATGCCTTCACTGGCTCCATCCCTGAAGAACTTGCAGAACTGGAAACTGTTATCTCTTTTTCTGTGGAAGGGAACAGACTATCAGGCAATATTCCAGATTGGATAAGGAACTGGGCAAATGCAAGATCTATATCGCTGGGTCAAAACTTGTTCAGTGGACCTTTGCCATTGCTGCCATTGCAGCATCTGCTCAGTTTCTCTGCAGAAACCAACCGTCTCTCAGGTTCTGTCCCTGCTGAGATGTGTCAACACAACTCCCTGCAAACACTCATACTGCATGATAACAATCTGACTGGAAGTATCGAGGAAACTTTTAAAGGATGCACAAACCTCACCGAGCTGAACTTGCTAGGTAACCATCTTCATGGAGAGATACCAGGGTACCTGGCTGAGCTGCCTTTAGTTAGTCTGGAATTGTCCCTAAACAATTTCACAGGAATGCTGCCTGACAGGTTGTGGGAGTCATCAACTCTTTTGCAGATCTCTCTCAGCAATAATCAAATTACCGGCCAGATCCCAGATAGCATTGGTAGGCTGTCCAGCTTGCAGAGGTTGCAGATTGACAATAACTATTTGGAAGGACCCATACCACAGTCTGTCGGCTATCTACGAAATCTGACTATTCTGTCTCTGCATGGCAATGGGTTATCTGGGAACATTCCAATAGAACTCTTCAACTGCCGAAACCTTGCTACACTGGACCTGAGCTCTAATAATCTGACCGGGCACATCCCGAGGGCCATATCTAACTTGACATTGCTCAATAGCTTGATTTTGTCTTATAACCAGCTCTCTGGTGCTATTCCTGCTGAGATCTGTGTGGGGTTTGAAAATGAGGTTCACCCTGACTCGGAGTTTGTGCAGCATAACGGCCTTCTTGATCTGTCATACAACCGGTTGACTGGTCAGATTCCGGCAGCAATAAAGAAGTGTTCTATGCTGATGGTGCTAAACCTGCAAGGCAACTTGCTAAATGGCACCATTCCCTCAGAGCTTGGTGAGCTGACAAATCTTACAAGCATTAATCTGTCTTCTAATGGATTAGTTGGACCAATGCTTCCTTGGTCTGCACCATTGGTACAACTTCAAGGCCTTATTCTATCAAACAACCACCTAAATGGCACCATTCCTGTTGAGATAGGCCAAGTTCTTCCCAAAATTTCAATGCTAGACTTGTCCGGTAATGTACTTACCGGAAGTCTACCCCAGTCTTTGCTGTGCAACAAATATCTGAACCGCCTGGATGTCAGTAACAACAATCTCTCTGGGAAAATTTTATTCCTTTGTCCCATGGACGGAGAATCCTCAAGCTCACTGCTGTTCTTCAATTCAAGCAGTAACCATTTCTCAGGGACCCTAGATGAGTCTATCTCGAACTTCACACAACTGTCTTCTCTTGATATCCACAACAATAGCCTCACTGGAAGCTTACCATCAGCACTCTCTGATCTCAGCTTTTTGAACTATCTTGACCTCTCAAGCAATGATTTCTATGGTGTCATCCCTTGTGGTATTTGCAATATATTTGGCCTCACATTTGCCAACTTCTCTGGTAACCACATCGACATGTTCAGCTCATCAGATTGTGCAGCAGGAGGTGTTTGTTCCACTAATGGCACTGGTCGTAGGGTGGCTCATCCATCTCATCGAGTTCGAAGATTAGGGATCATTTGTATCCTTTCACTTGCTGTCATCATAGTGTTAGTACTTCTGGTGTTTTATCGGAGACACAAACTATCGAGGAAGAGTTCATTGGTTATTGTGCCCGCTGGTAAGGCCAAGGCTACCGTTGAGCCAACCTCAAGTGATGAGCTCCTAGGAAGGAAGTCACGGGAACCTCTGAGTATAAATCTCGCAACTTTTCAGCATTCACTGTTGCGGGTCACCACTGATGATATACTGAAAGCCACAAAGAATTTCAGTAAAGAACACATCATAGGCGATGGTGGCTTTGGCACTGTCTATAGGGCGGCACTCCCTGAAGGTCGGAGAGTCGCGATCAAGAGGCTTCATGGTGGCCATCAGTTCCAGGGTGACCGTGAATTCCTAGCTGAGATGGAGACCATTGGAAAGGTGAAGCATCCAAACCTTGTTCCCCTGCTTGGTTACTGTGTTTGTGGCGACGAACGGTTCCTGATCTACGAGTACATGGAGAATGGGAGCCTTGAGATATGGCTGAGGAACCGAGCAGATGCGGTTGAAGCGCTTGGATGGCCAGACCGTCTCAAGATCTGCCTCGGTTCTGCCCATGGACTTGCTTTCCTTCATGAAGGATTTGTGCCTCATATCATTCACCGGGACATGAAATCAAGCAACATCCTGCTGGATGTGAATTTCGAGCCGAGGGTCTCTGACTTTGGCCTCGCAAGGATAATCAGCGCGTGCGAGACTCATGTCAGCACCGACATTGCCGGTACATTTGGATACATCCCCCCAGAGTACGGCCAGACAATGAAGTCCAGCACGAAAGGCGATGTGTACAGCTTCGGCGTCGTCATGCTGGAGCTGCTTACAGGACGGCCACCCACAGGGCAAGAAGACTTGGAAGGTGGTGGGAACCTTGTTGGCTGGGTACGATGGGTGATCGCTCGCGGGACGAGGAACGAGCTGTTTGATCCTTGCCTGCCAGTCTCAGGCGTGTGGCGGGAGCAGATGGTGCGCGTGCTCGGCATTGCCCTGGACTGCACCGCTGACGAGCCGTGGAAGAGGCCAAGCATGGTGGACGTGGTGAAGGGCCTCAAGACGACCCAGGCGATGGAGTGCGGACCTCTGGTGGTGACGGTGTCCAGGGGCTCGTAGTGCTGGCCTCGTAGCACTGTTCTTCTTGACATTGATGTGATGTAATAATGTAGGCTGATGGTAGGTAACTTGTAGCTGTAGTTGGGACAAATGCTGGGGATTGTAATGAGATAAACCAGTGTTGCTCATGTTCAGGCTGTAGTTGGGACAAATGCTGTTGTATCTTGATTCATGTGTTGTCTTTGTCAGTCACTCATGGCAGCATGGGTGTTTCACAAGCTCTGAAGATGGTTGTGCGGAAAGTTTACTTCTCCTTTCGTTTGTTTATGCATTTCAAAGAATTGGTAGTTCTAAGCTCAAGTTTTTCTCTCTGTTTTGCCAGATCTAGAGCTCTTGTACTCTCACGTTATTCGCCGGTTTGCTGCTGCTTCCGCTTTAACTGGTTTTTTTTCTTCTGTATCGTAGTGCATCATAGTCTGGTACCGGCTATGTTTATCTGTTCGCCAGAATATGCTCGTGCTCTTCACTCTTTCTTTCAGGCCATACCATACTGACAGCAGTAGTATGTATTGTCAGGCCAGCTGAACCTTGAGCACTTGAGAATTCAGCTACCACTTACATTAGTTTCAGTGCAATCCATGCCACCATATGCAAGACAGCAAGAGGTTCATACTTTGACAGGCCATCAGGAACACCATTAAGGAAAACAATATCAACGGTATAAGAATGGTTCTCCTTCTGTCGATCTGCCACCGCATGGAGATTGGCCGGCCTTCCAGCCAAAGTTGTTCTATGCAGATTTTGGAAATACCTCATGCAAAGCTGTTGAATCTGCAAGCTTGTCCGCAATGGACTGCCTCCAGGAAACGAAAACAATAATTGTCGACGATGATGCAAACTTGCGGCCTGAAAACTTGCAAAACGAAGCTTCTGGGGGCAATGAGCGATGCTCACTTCATCTGAGAAAACGTATTGCAATTATGCAAAAATGATGGAGTTCTACCGGTGCCATTGCCACTTCCCTAGCTGACGACATGCCGGGCACACCGCCACTATAGGTGACACCTGGTTATTTTCCTTTACTTTACTTTCCTTTATTTATAGTGTGTTGATCCAAACTGTCAAATGTTCATTTCATAGGAACATCCTGGAGCACCTCGTGAAGAATCACAGCCATCGCTACCCGGCCTTTAACACACATGATGAAACAAAGTACTCCTATTATTCTTCGTCTCCTTATTTGGTTATTATTTAAATCGATTATTACAAACATTGTACTTGCGATTCACACACACTGGATTCTTATGTAGTTTTATGTCCTCCAGATTCACCGCTGCTTCCATGACACATCTCATAGCTAACAAAATTTTCTTCTGCTTTAAACCTACCATAGATTCTGAGCTCAGCCAGACTCTGGTGTTTGAAATTAGATGCAGATGGTTCCCACTCAAGCCCTTTGTCCTTCTCCTCGCTGAACGCAAACCTCTTCCTCCGCTTCCCCAATATCATTTCACACCAATGATTCCGCACCTGCATTCGATCAGGTAAAGAATTCCTAACTGGTCACAAAAAGTTTGAACTTCTAAATGAGACAATATGCTTTGCAATTCCAACATGAGGTGGAACAAAAAAGAGAATTAAAGAATCGGTACGAAGAGGTTACCATGATGCCCAGTTCCTTCAGGGCAGGTGCACCTTGGAGTATGAACATTGTCCAGGTGAGATCGCATTCTTCAGAAATGTTAATCAAATTCACAAGCCTTAGTTTGTGGAACACCGGTAACAATTGTCTTCGACCTTCTGGTTTGACCCAAATCTGCCACAAAAAAGGGATAATGCAGAATTCTGTTACCAAAAATAATGATTACAACCTCTCCACGACACACATCACGCTGACAACACTGTGGACTTTCACTTGCCTTTTCGCATTTGAAGTCCAAATGCAGGTTGCTTATGGCGGTTTTACCAAGAAACTCGCTTAACTTGAGCATCTTGTGCCAAGAAATACCAATATTGATGATGCTCACAGTCTGGAGCAGAGGGACATAGCCAAAGCAGAAGGGGTCATGTTGATATATAAAAACATTAAATTTCACTATTGTCAGCTTCGGTACCCACTTCAGATCAACCCTCATAAGACTGGTAGCGGCAATCACTAATTCACTGAGTTGCGGGTGTTCGACTTCCAGCAAAGATATAATCCCCATGTCACAGCGGTAGATGTAGAGGAACTCCAGTTGCTTGCATATACTGAAAATTTTGGGGAAATCTGATTCACCTAACCTCAAATTCTCTAGCGAGAGGCGTGCAAGACCACCAAATGTGTTTGGACATGAATCAAAGAAAGACATGAACTGCCCCCCATAAGTGAGCAGGTCATTGTTGGTACATTTTCTACGCACCTTTGTCAAGATTTTAAACTCGACTGAAGCAACCTTTTATGTTGCTATGGTGTTGGCAACAGTGTGGCCAATGAAAATGGACTCATCCCCCAAGTAGAATCCAACGGACAACAGGTGAATGGTGTATAGGTTTCCAGCCCTTCTTTTCAGTATGCTCCTGGTTGCTTCAAGCACGGCGGTGTTGGCACGAACTATATCATCATCATCTGGGGTTAATTTTCCCAGTTCATGCTTGCGCTCAAAAGAATCAACTGTTATGACAATTTTTGAGAGCATAGCAGGGATCCGCTTCCAACATCTGGAGAGGACGCTGGTTCTTGCGGCATCAGCGACATCAAGTCGCTGGACGATGTTGAGCAAAACTTCATCAGGCAACTTGCTGAGCCAATCATCTTAATTGTCCTCCTGCATTTGATATGGAAACAAATCAGAGTTGAATTCTTATCAAGCCTCAGCACAGGTGCAGTTTTGTTATTTTCCACAAACAAAGAAAAGATACAAGTTGCATACTTTTTCCACAGAAAGACACGGTTTTGATATTTTCCAAACAAGAAGGTCAGCTTGCTTCTGCTAAAAAAGAAGAAACATTCTGGACTCAGATCCCTGTCCCTTCGGATGTGCGGATGGTGAAACGGTGCCTCCTCACCTGACGCTACACCGCTCAAGGACTATTGAAAATCCTTCGCCTTCTTGGGATTCAGTCCAATAGAATTTCTGATCCAGCTGATGTATTTGTCAATGGTAAACCTCAGATTGTGCGGTGAAAAAAAAAACTTGGGAGCTAGTGATGATTGGCGTATGCTGGGAAATTTGGTTGGCTCGGAATAGGATGGTGCTTGATGATATCGTCGCCTGCGGCAGAAATGGCAATGGCTTGCATCTGCTTCTCTCCGTCTTTTCTGGGTTTGAAGTTTGTCAAGAACTCAGTAACTCCATCTGACGAGCTAGTTTTGGCTCCGCTCTTTTTTGATGAAATCTAGGTAAGGGGCCTCTCGCCCTCTCCTCCCGACTTCTCTTTTAATTTTGACAACGAGTGCTGACTTTTAATTGTTCCTTGTTGTAAGAGAAGGAATCCTTTTTTGCGGGTGATGTTGTAAGAGGATCCGGCGAAGGAAAAAAGAAGGATGAGGAGGACGAACTCACCGCCATGTTGAGTGAGGGAGGACCTGCCAATGGCTGAGAAGGATGGTTTGGCCCCCGATCCGGCAGCCGGCCACCGGAGAGGTTTTGCGATGTCTCCTCCGAAATCTGGATATTGCCGGGGCGATCAACTGGGCAGCGGCTAGGATCCTGCCTCCGGTGGCAAGAGTAACGATCGAGTCCCTGTCCACTTCACGGGAGCATGTTTCCAGCAAGAGTATGAACCAGCGCTAGCAAACTTCCATATCTGAATCGAGTACCGTTATTGTGCGGCATCTGATGCGAATCGACCACGGGAAGAAATAAATGAACGAAGAGGCCGGCATCGAATTCGGTGGAGGAGAAACTAGCTGGGCCATCTACCGAATTACCGAAAAAGGCTTTCGCCCCGCTTTATATATAAAGCACCAACCATCAACAACTCGATACAAACTCACACCACCCCAACTCACGCACACACCTAAGGCGGATACAACGGCGCTGAGCGCAGCAACACTACCCCTACCACTACAAGAGCTACCGGGGTCCTCAACCGTGAACACGCCACCTCGAAGAGACGAAACTGAATACAACGACCCGTGAGCTCCAAAACGGTGCCTTCAGGAAGGGTACGACATCAGAGTGCCGCCACCGCTCGAACCGAGGATCAGGGTTTCCCTTGGAGCAACACGATGGGCAATGAGGTCCGCAGCGGCGCCTTCAAGAAGGGAACAAATATCGCCGCCGCCGGCCTGCCCGAAGGCAGGTCACATTTTCACCCCAGCCAACACTCATTGTCCTCGACATAGGTACGGACGCCGCACCACAGCCACCAATCGTCACACCCCGGGCGCCACGCCGCCCACACGGCCATGGCCACCAGGCAGCACCTGAGCACGAGCTCCGCCCATGAGCCCCGCGCTCCTACCTCCAGAGCTGTCGCCCCGGCATCCAAGACATCCCACCCCCATCCACATCGAGCACTGACGCTAAGGCCAGAAAAGCAGGCCCTTTTGGTAAGACCGGGGCCCCGCCGACCGGAGCAGGGGGAGGCCACAGGCAGCTGCCGGCCACGCCGCAGCCGCCGCGCCATTTGTCGAACCGGGGCCAGGTCACCGTCACCACCCCTGGCAACAACAAGACCCGGAGGCACCCCTGCCAATCCCCCGGGGCGCCCCTGCCACTGAGGCTAGCCAAAGGCGAGAAGCGCTGAGCCGCCGTGCTCCACCCGTCAGACACGCCGCCAACCGCAGAGCCGAACACCCCATGAATCAGGAGGAAGGGGTCGAACCACCGCCACTGCGCCGCCACCCGACCAGCCGAGAGGGCACCGGTCCGGACAGCCGCCCACGGCCCGCGGCGCCGCAAGGCCAGATCTGGACGAACCGCCATGGCCGCCATCCCCAACCTCGGCCCGCACCACCACCACCCACAGCCGCAGCGCCACCACCACCCGCCACCAGCATCCTGCACCGGCCGCAGCAGCCAGCGCCGCCCATGCCGACGACGCGGGTGCAGCCGCCCGCCAGATCCACGCAGGGCCAGGATGTCGCCTCGGCCACTGCCCAACTGCCCCGTTCGAGGTAGCCAGCCGCACCAACGGAGCCACCACGCCGCTGCCTGTCGACCCGCCGGGAGGAGCACCGCCGTGCCACCGCGACCCACCTGACCGCAACGCCCAGGCCCATCGAGGACGGCCCGCACCGACCCCCACGCACGTAGGGTCGAGAAGTCCCGCCGCCGCCTGCGCCAGCCGGGCTTAGCCCGGTCGCGCCCTGTGGCGGTGGCGGGGGAGGAGAGGATGTGGGAGGGGGAAGAAGTCCAGCGGCTAGGGTTTCCTCCCCGACGCCTGTGGGGGTGTCGCGGGAGGGGAGGGGGGGAGAGCTCTTGCATGTGTTATACCATATGCACCTACATTCCTGAACTTTAACTCAGGGCAGTACATTCCCAATCTTAGGTGATAATATTTTTATCTAAAAGTAATTATCTTTGAAACATCAAATATGCAGCGTTTATGTATGTTTCATCGATCCTAAATTTAGTGAGCTTCAATATTCGCACCAGGTCAACTTTTCAAAACTTCAGCACTAACCAGGAAAACAAATTGAAGGTGCTCTTCTACTGTCTGTTGTGATGTACAATGGTGTTCAGTTCGCTGATCCATTTCAGGATACCCAAGAAAATCATCGATAAAGGCAGTATCCGCAGTTTGCCAACTAAATCCCTGTCCTCCAGAGAAAGATGAAATGTTCTAATCTCTTTTGCTATCATAGCCAAAACAACCCTTTCGCTTTAATCTTCACTGATCATGACAAGGCAATTTCATGATCAGAGGGTTTCACCAGAAACCGCACAAAACCTGAAGTTTTCTGTATCCTTCAATTGATGTTTTCTGTATCCTTCAATGTAACATTCTGGAGAGGGCTATCAGGTTTAATCAGGGATGAGGCCCACCATTTGGCTTGTGCCGGTGCTCTGCGGTTGCGTGTTCTAATCCCAGTTGATTGGGATGTGCACTAATCTTTCTCTCTCTCTCCTTTTCTAGTGTGTGTTGTATCTTGCCCTCCTGGGTTGTACTATCCTTTCTACCTTTTCAATACATCGAGACGCAAGCCTTTTGCATTTTCTCTAAAGAAAAACATTCTGGAGAGGGTACATATACATCACAATGAGATACGTTCATGAAAAAACCGTTGGATCTATTGCATGTTTACCTTTGCTTAGTCCAGATCAAGCAAGCATTTTTCTTTTTGCAAATTATCCTGCTGATTGATGCCAACCTAGCACATTAAGGTAGAATTGATGAATACAAATGTTATTGAGAGATCAATACAGAATTTAGTTCACAAAGTGTACCTGGTACATGATTCACCTGAACAAAGAGTGCTCTTTTATGTCCAGCAAATCATCAACATAATCATTTCAACCAGCAATCCAGTATTACTAAAGGTGATGCAAATCAATGAGCAGCTCCCTTCAATACATGAATGGGCAATGGAACATCACCAATAGTCACCACATGAGCATGTTCCCTTGTCAAAATGATGAAAGCGATTGATGTCTCTCACAATAATTTCTTGTTTGACTATTTTGGATATCACCATAAATATGGCATGGCAATCCAGGCAGGAGCGCAAATTCTTCATTATCCGAATTGGATGTCCAGGCGGTGTCATCACAAGCCCATATGCTAAAGCCAATCTCTCACTATGCACCCACAGCATGCAAGCCTTTTGTTCCTCATCTACGTCATGCAACACTACGTTAGTATCAGGAACATAACCTGCCCTATGGGTTTTCAGGTTTAGCCATTCTAGCATAGCATGTATCACTCGCATATCTGGATGGTCTTCCAACCCTACTGAAAAGGCATGAACTTCACCCTTCATCTCAACCCAACTAAGACCAGTCTCCTTCCTTACACCTATATTCCTCATTGATTTCCTCAAAAGAGCAACTTCATCCAAATTTCCAGCTGCAGAATACATGTTTGATAGCAAGACATAAGTTGTCTCATCTTGTGGTTCAATCTCAAGCACCTTCTCTGCAGAAAATCTCCCCAGATCCACATTTTTATGCACTATACAGGAGCTAAGCAATGCACGCCAAACCATAGCAGATGGTGCTGAAGGGATATCTCCAATAAAGTTCAGAGCATCATGCAGACGGCCAGCACGTCCTAGAAGCCTAACAATGCAAGTGTAATGCTCCATGGATGGTTTGATGCCATGATCAAGCTTCATAGAATTAAACAGAGAGAGTCCTTGGCTCACTAAACCCGTGCTACCATAGACAGACAGGAGAGCAACAAAAGTGATATCGTTAGCTTGAATACCATTTTTGTTCATCCTGTCAAAAAGTTCTCAGGCCTGTGCAGCATGTCCATGAACAGCATATCCTGAGATTATGGCATTCCATGAAATTAAATCATGTTCTTTCTGAGTTTGAAATATCTTGCGAGCATCCCTGATGCATCCACACTATGCATATGAGTCAATAAGTGAATTGCTTACAATGGTGTCACTGTTGAATGTGGATTTCTCAACCAAACAGTGAACCTGGCCAACATGATTGATGGATGCTGTGCTTGCGCAAGCCCGGAGCACGCTTGAGTATGTAACTTGAGTTGAAGGTGCTGTAGCAGCACGCATTTCACGGAATACAGTCAAAGCATCTTCTCCAAAACCAGACTGGCTGTAACCAACAATAATTGTGTTCCAGCTCACCTCGTTGGCATCCCGCAATGATGAGAAGATCTTGAGTGAGCTTTCCATGTCGCTGCACTTGGCATAGAGATCCATTAGTGCATTTCCAACAAATAACTCAGACTCATGACCAATCTTTATAGCATTGCTATGAATTTGCTCGCCTAGGTCCAAGAGGGGCATATTAGCACAAGCTTGCAGAACACTTGATAGACTAAATTCATTAGGCACCACAGAAGACCGCATCATTTTGATGAACAGCTCGAAGGCCTGCTCGCTCTGATTGCTCTGTGCGTACAGGGATATTATAAAACTCCAAAGTATCACATCATCATGGGGAACCATCTCGAAAGCCAAGCAGGCATCCTCAATACCCCCGCATTTGCCATACATATCAAGCAGCGCACCACAAACGCGAGGCTCAGCATCATAAAGCGTTTTTACTGAACAGGCATGGATACCTTTGCCTAGCGCAACCGACGACAAGCACACGGCAGCCCTGAGCACACTGGTCAGTGCAAAGGGGTTGATCTTAGAAACTGCCACCCTCATCTCCCGGAAAACCTGAAGCGCGTCCTCCGGGCGGTTATTCTCAGAATAGCAAGAAACCATAGCAGTCCAAGCAACGGCATCCTTACCACGATCCGATCAAACAGGCGCCTTGCATCACCGACAACCCCGCACATGGAGTAGGCGTCGATCAGCGCAGACCCGACAAAGGCGTTCCGGTCATGGCCCAGCTTGCACGCGCAAGCGTGCACGCCCCAGGCGAGCCCCAGAGCGTCCATGGCAACAACCAGCTTCAGCGCCGAGGTGAGCACGAACTGGTTCACCTCGTGCCCCTCCCGCCGCAGCCTCCGGAACAGCGCCGTCGCCGGCTCAAACTCCCCCCGCAGCGCGTGGGCCTGGAGGAGCGTGACGAAAGACACCATGTTCCGCTCCGGCAGCCCGTCGAACACCCTGCGCGCGCCGGCGAAGGGCCCGAGCTTGGCGTACAGGTTGATCAGGACGTTGGCGCAGAAGAGGTCGAGGCCGCCACCCCGCACGACGTGGCCGTGCACGGCGCGGCCGCCGCGGGCGTCGCCTCGCGCGACGCAGCCCTGCAGCAGCCTGGCGCACGCGTGCGCGTCGACCCCGGGCCCGGGCCCGGGTTCGGGGAGGGCGAGCGATGTGAGCTCGTCATCGAGCCACTGCAGCGCCGCGTTGGCCGCGAGGTCGCGGCGGGGCGGGCGCGTGTGGTGAGAGACGGCCGGGAGGAGGCGGCGGCTCGCACGCCGGATCATCGGCCGTGGCGGGACTGGCGGGCGGCAGCGGCAGCGCACCGACTAGATTTTTTTTTGGGCCCCCGTCTACCGAATTAGGGCCGCGGAAGAGGATGCAGCCCACGCGAGGCTGGTGCTGGAGACCGGCCAGGCGGATGGCAACAAACCCGCCGATGTTTAGTACCACCTTGGCTACCGAAGCGAGTTCCACCCAGCTTATAAGCCCGCCCGCGACAGCCAGACTGAGAAGATTAGCATGGCCAGGATGACACGCACAAATCGAGAAATGGTTCAAATTTTTTTGAGATTTCACGCGCAGGTCCTTTTTCTTCTCACACATATGGCCCTGGTACCTTACTTCCACGCCCTCGCTTCTTTGTGAACGCTTACAAATAGGTCCCTACTTCTGTTTGTAGCCCCCTGATTTGTTTACAACGCAGTCCTGTTGGTGTTGGAGCTCCACTTATGAACAGGCCCTCCAACTTTTTATTTTTTTGTACGTTGGGCATAACTGTGGTTCAATTTTGTGAACCAACTTGGCAGCTCCCTTGTGCAGCCTGTTGTCGGTTTCCTGTAACTTTTTTTAAACACTCTACATAGACTTTTTTACGAGCAGCAGTTGAAAAATATACCATAGCAACTTTCATGATATACAACGAGACATATTCTCGGATCACTTTTTGCTGCTAACATATACAGTTTGAAGAAGAAGAAATGTGCCATTGTTGACTACAAACTGATACTCCAACACAATTTTCCCATGTAATAACTGTACCAGGTAAATGCACAGATTGCGCGAACTTGCATTTTACTGGATAACGATGCTCAACTTTCCGCCAACATCCATCAAACAAAGCTCTCTCGTCAATTTAAATTCCTCGTAGCAAGTAGGTAAGCACAAATAACAAGTTTCCTACACAAGCGCGAGCCTTCAAATAAACAGAAGTGGCATGAAATTTGTAATAAAAAACTTCTGATACTAATTTCGGAGAAGAAGCAGGAATCACAAAGATAAAAATTTGATAGAGGCATGAATAACCACCAAAAGAGGAGATTACCGGCCAAAAGAGGTTCATGACGCTATATAACCATCCGACATTCTTGAGATATAGGCTTTGTTTGGTTGCGCTGCGGCTTCGGCCAAAGCAGCTGTAAACTTGCTATGCTAAGGATGCGACTGCGATGGAAGTTAGTTGTTTACATTAAAAATGAAGTTAGTTGTTTGACAACATAGTTGTGGAAGATGGTGAGAAGGGAGAAATGCCCCAAAGCGCACCCACATCCACCTCCCACCAATGCGCCCTCCCCTATACCTCCTGCGCAACCCGCACCTCAGTCAACTCCGCCTCACACTTCTTTGCCGCTAAGTGTGCTACGCCTACCAAAAGTTGGTTCCTAAAGGCCAAACAAACAAGGCCAAAGATGCATGTGTTTATGACTTTACATGCACTCCAATCTGATGAATTCTGATATTGTAAAACTCTCACATATTGTGCACATATAAATGCAGTGACGTGGCCTCCCCTGAAAGGTAGAGACGCTTACCCACCTTCCTTCTCAATTCACAGAGTGCTCAAAAGGTCTTTGAAAATTCTATGAATCAAAGAGCGAGATGTCCATGTATTTGCAGGAGAAAGCAAAAATCAACCTAAATTGAGCAGAAGAACTAACCAAATATGAACATATAACACGAAGAAATTACTAGGACCCAATGCTGGAAAGGACAAGATCTAGATTCTCATCTCGAACCAGAATCTTCAGCCCCGCACTGGCATTCACGCTCCCTCGTCGATCCCGCCACTAGAACAAGCCGACAGAGCCAGCGGCGACGTGTCCCGGTGGATCCCGGGTTTGTTGCTCGAGCTGGACAGCGCGCTGACTTGGCTGCCTGAGGACTGCTGAGCCGACGACCCCGACCCTGAGACGTAGCTGCTGCTGAAGCTCCTGAGTTGCCATTCAGGGACGTAGCTGGGCCTCATGGTCGTGTCCACGTCAGTCACCTCGTTGTCTTCCGTGAGCATGGACACGACCTTGGACATCGGTGGGCGTCGCTGGGGCAGGCCCATGGTGCAAAGAAGAGCAATATTGATAAGTATCGCAGCCTCTTCCTCGTCGAATTCGGCAAGTTTACTGTCTAACAGTTCAAGTGTCCGTTGGCTCTCGTGCAGATGCCAGGCCTGCCAGTTGTGGTAAGGTTACTTTTCCAGTATAAAGAGAGTGATGTGGATGATTTATTCTGAGGTCTTGGAAAGCTTACACATCCAAGAAGATACTTCTCATCTTCCTTGACGCTGTCATCGAAGTTCCGGCGTCCCGCGATGATCTCCAGTGCCACGACACCGAATGCGAAAACGTCGGCCTTTTCCGTCAGGTGTCCCGTCATGGCGTACTCGGGTGCGAGATAACCACTAAAACCAGAGAATACGGTAAGTGTCTAACTGATTTTCTGTTATCAATCAAGGTGCATGGAATGATTAAGATGGACACCAAATGTTCTTACAGCGTGCCAGCAACTCCGGTGTTGAGATGAGTCATGCTATCCTTGTAATGCCTAGCCAGCCCGAAGTCAGAGATCTTGGGGTTAAGATCAGCGTCGAGCAAGACATTGCTGGCCTTGATGTCCCTGTGCACTATTCGCATGCTGGACTCCTCATGGAGGTATGCTAGACCTCTTGCAATGCCTACGCATATCTCGAAGCGCGTTCTCCAGTCTAGGTTCAAGTCTGTCTTGCCTGCATTTTCACAGAAGCTTTAGACACTTGGAAGGATACTTACTTTTCGTGGAACCGAAGCAGAAAGTTGAGGCAGAGAACAACAAAGGTATACCAAATATTGCTTGATCGAGGCTCCCTTGTTCCAGGTACTCATAGACCAAAAGTGGCGTCTTACTGTCGATGCAACATCCGTGCAACTTCACAAGGTTCTGGTGCTGCACCGCAGATATGGTTGCAATTTCTGTCATGAACTCCTTTTTCCCTTGATGAGATGTAGAAGACAGCTGCTTTACAGCCACCATTCTCCCATCAGGTAGCTTACCCTGTACACAAAAGATACAACCCATGATTTCAGCATGAGACAAGCACATTATGTTTAGTAGATTGTGAATAGCAACAATATACATAATGAAATGAAGAGCTTCTTAATCTTGTTGGAATGTAACTGACTTTGTAAACAAGTCCATATCCCCCTCTTCCGAGAATGTTACCAGGACTAAAATTGTCCGTAGCAGATTTTATTTCACCGTAACTGAAGACGTTAGGCCTTCCAACTATACTGAACAGCTCTGCAAAATGAAGCACGTGTCAAATTCTCCCCATGATTAGCACTCTAATTTTAGTGTTTTGTGTTACCTTCCATTTGCACCTCTAACCTCCTTCTTTTCTGCTCCCAAACAAAGCCCCCGACTAGTGCTAGAAATCCTAAAACTGCAACACAGATTACAACTCCAACAATCAAACCTGTTCTACTGGTAGTGTTGCTTCCCTGTGGACCAGGATCCACTTCACCATTGCTACCTACAGTAGGAGTAAGATAATAGAAAGTGGACTATTGTAATATGATTTATGTAACTAATTGATTAGCGAGTAGCACAAGTAACAGTACCATAAGAAGATACACTTAATGCTGAGATAGATGGCCCATAGAACCCTTGGTCAGGAATGCAACAAGTGCCCTTTCCAGCCCAAAAGAGATGAATATCAATGAAATTATTCGTTACTTCAACAGTGTACTGTCTTTGAACAGCAGTATAAGATTTTCCATTTGTTTGTTTCTTTAAGATCTCCCTGCACCAGGGAAGCAAGCAAAAGTTATTAAAATCCACAGAGAAAAATGGGATATTCTAGAATCGGTTTAGTGCATAAAACAAAATGAGAACCATTGCAAAATATTATCATTTGCTGATATATTCAAGAATAATCCACCTGGATATATATATTGAAAATCCTCTTTCCCACGCTTTTCCATGTCTGGTCATCTGGGAAAAAGATCTCTGCGAATTGAAGTACAACGTTGTACATGCCATTCTTGAGCCCAATTCCGTAGTATCTCAATGAAGAGGGTGACATTCTGGCTGTCTGAAATAGCTCAGAATCAAGTGTGTTGGTAAACCGGCGAGAAGTGTATATCATATAACTCCCATTAGACGAGTCCATGAATGTCCCGGTGTTGCTAACACCCCATCTCTTTGAGTTCGTAACGTAGTATGATGCAACTGGAAGACTGGCATCATCAGGTTCGTAAATGGAGTTGTCTGAGGCTCTGATGGGTCTTGAACCACCAGAGTCTACTGCGAAGGAGGAATCTACAAATTAGGATAATTAAAAAAGTGATGCAGATTTTAGTGATGCCCAGAGCAGATACTGCTAAGGATGAAGAGACAAGGACTCACAAGATGGAGAACCAAAACAAGGAGTATCTCGTTGAAGACAATTCAGTCCTGAAGGCAAAATAGTAGAAACAAAATAGATCATTCATGTTATCTATCAATGAAGCAATGAACTAAAATGCTTTAGACACATGGTGGATATAAGTGTTTCATATATATGCAGTGAACTAAATGAAGGAATGAAAAAAAAACCTGTTGTTCAAGTTATCTATCACAAAGTTGTTCCACACCAAATTCCTAAAAGAAATACCATTCGGACAGTTAGGTCACAAACGAGTTCATGAAAGTTTGTGGTTTCACAGTCCAGATTGAAAATACAACAGGCATGCATTGATTTGTCTGCCTTCTAAATGGGAATTTGAAGAGAAAAACCTACACTTGTAAATTATTCATGTTAACCCAAGAAGGGTATCTTCCTGGCTGGCAGGCATCAGCATTTAATTCATATATGCCTTGGAAAGTAAAAGCAACTAGAACTACCACCACCAAATGATATGCAACATAAATGTATCAGATGAACTATAGAAGTAGCGGGAGCTTGTTTTAGTTAAACTCCAATTTTCAAGCTATTGGAAAAAAATATGTAAATAAAGGAAAAGACATCTGAAAACCAAACAAAGTACAGACCAACAGAAGTGACTTCTACTGAGAGAGGCATAACTAAGCAACAAAGAAACCTCTATGAACAAAACAAGAATACTCTGTTCGCACCATTCTAACCTATAGTTGTAAGACTAGAACAAATAGTCTATGAAAATCTACTGTATTCCCTCTCTCCCGCTAATGGCATGCATCAGACACTAACTCAGGGAACTGCAGCTTGTATGTGTAACGCTTTAAGTGGGCGTCCATTAGCTTCGAAGCTTCATGGTGGAAATAGTTCATACAGGTTTGTCAGGTAAGTTAGATTTTGCAGTTCCGCAGGAATCTGACCAACAACATCTAGGGCATATACTTTCCTGCATGAACAAATGGAAGAACTATTAGGGTAACAAACTGAAAGCATCGACTAGGATGAGAACATGCAATTATTCACAACAAACAAAAACTGTGTGGTGAGTTCATAAGCATGCAGACACATTGGATCATATCCCATTTTTCAAAAAGTTTGTGAAAGAAATTAATATAGATCATAAAGAATTTCTAATGTGCAGTTGTCTTATATGGATTGCTAGAAAAAACTCGAACATTTCTTGTTGATGGTAGACACTTCAACATAGTATATTCTAACAATGAAGTAAGCCTCTGCACAAATGTCATTAATGGGTGGTATGAGAATCTTTTGGTCTTACTACGTTTAGATAATGAACTGCATTTGTCATCGGCTTACAGCAATGGTGCCCTCAGTGAGGCCCGGGTTACAAAATGCCAGCTCTAACTGTACTATCACTAATTACAGTTTTAAGCTGAAACATAACATATTTTTATAGCAAACCTGGGCGAACTTTCAACTGGCAAATTAAGGATTTCCTGCAATTCCCCAGAGCGAACATGCACCCACCAATGGAGCTAATGCTTCTTGGGATCGAAAGGAGCAACTTACAGAGCGGTGATGTGGCAGACGGTGCTCGCATTGTAGGAGCAGACGCACTTTATGGCCGGATTGAAGTTTGGGTCATTATCTATGTCGGTGGTGTCGTCGATGGCGGCACCGCTGCAAGGCTCGCCGCTGATGTTCCACGCCATGGACGCCCGCAGGCCCCACCGCCAGAAGATGGTGTTCAGCGCGGCCACTGCGCTTGTACAATTCGAGCGCGTTAAAGAGGAACGGAATGAAATATACAGGTACTAAAATTCATTGTGCTTGTGCCCACTGCCACGCACCTTCGGACAGATCTGTCTGCGCTTGCCGCTGAGCTCGAGCAGACATGGCGAGCAGCAGCACAAGGCCGATCACGCAACAAGACGGCGAGACCAGCAGCTCATGTCGTCGCCTCATCGTTCTTGCTTCCCTTTCCCTCTCTATCGCCTGACTGGGATTGATAGTGAAGGATGCCTACTACTACTACTCTCGAAGGGGTGCGTGCATTGACCAGGCGATGCCTATCATTTGGTCACCGTTGGCGGCCAGAGACTTGCCAACCGGGGGAAGAAACACGCTTGGCAGTTTTATATAATTCGCCACATGGTTACACGCGCATATTCTAGTGTGCACAGAGAGAATACCAGCGAATCAAAACACCCGTGTGTTCATCGTTTGGGGGAAGAAACCTCCATGACCGAACAGTGGCTTTCATTTTCAGTCCGCCGAGATTTCAGAACAGAGCACCTGGGCTACAAGAAACTCAGATAAAAATCCATCAAATTGGCACGCGGACCAGCACAAATCCAGTGAGAAATGTGTCGCGTTATTCACCTCAATGACGAGGCCGTCCTCTCGGCCGCCGGTGACCCCTAGCTCTTCGGTGAGGCGCATGTCGGCGGCAGTGGGCATCGGACTACGAGCTACCTGCTGCGGAGCTCTAAAAGGGCCAGTCGTATCCATATTCAACTCCAAATTTAGATCTTGACCCAATTCCTGAAGGTATGGTGGTGCGGCACTACGGGATCGTATAGGGCGGCAGAGGCGCAGAGCGCCGGGGAACGCTGCTTGCGCAGCTGGGGCGACAAGGGACGTCACCGCACAAGCCGAGGAGCGCTGCCCGACGAGGAGATGTTGCGCCGCCGGTCGGAAGGCCGCCGCCATGGGCGTCCTTTTCTCCGCTCTCGTCCTTTTTCTTTTTTCTTTTGAGGGGTAATCCGCTCTCGTCCTTGGAGCAGAACAGGCCGACATTCTACGGACAGCCCAAAATCGGCGGCCTTTTTTACTAGCTTAACGTAATTTTGTTTCTAAAAAAAACGTAAAATTTTCCGCACCAATCCGTAGCTAATTGTCCGTGAGTGTACCATTTATGTTTTTTTCGCAGCTGCAAGAGCATGTACTCCACAATGGTTAATAAAAGAGTCCCCCCCCTACCCCTAAAATAAATAAATAATAAAAGAGTCTTATCTTAAGCCTTGCGTATAATTTAAAGATGACAATAAAAAACATGTCTATAATGAACATCTCTTAGTATTATCTTTAATACCTCGCTATCTAAAAGTATGGTGAGACATATTATACTAAGAGATCACCTATTAAATAAGAGAATACAAACCATTTCTTACGATTTCTCACTCTTTCACCTTAACGTTTATCTTATGTGGCACTACTAAAATAGTACCATTGTGCAGCCCTAAATAAATTAAACTAGGATTGGGCCAGTTTCCGACCATCCAAGCGGGGCAGTTTTTTTCGGGGGCGAAGGAAAAATAGTTTTTTTTATATCCAGTGATTCTATGCTGGTTCGTTTAGCCGATGACCAAAATCAACCCTGTTGATGTCAGAAGAATGCCAATGCTTAATATTATTAGGAGACCAAAACCAGCATATATACATATGCAAGAGGATGCCAAAGGCTGTAATACAAAAGGCCAAAGGTCATCATCAATATAACTCTAACAAACCCTACCAAATTTTAATCATGACCATAATATTGCTCTTGCGGTTGCCTGTTTTTTATATGTCTATACTCTATAGCTAACTCTGTTTGATTTTCTATTTGCCAAAAGACAAGCAACCAAAACCTTAGCAAAATATTGGCTAGTCAAATTTTCAATGAGATTTTATTGGGCTCAAATAGAACATATCCATACAATACAAAGATGGCCCGGGAAAATGTGGCCACATAATGCGCCATTCAAAAGAAAACACATTTGCCAGCATGGCATCCACATATCAAAACAGTCCGGTATTTTACCACAGGGCCTAATTTTTAATCCCTTTACTAACGAGAGGTATGGATTTTGTTCTCCAATTTTAAAATATGATTAATTGTATCCTAAACTTTTAAAATCAAACGTATCTGACCCCAAATGGTTTTTTAGTTGGCATGCCATGATTTTGACCAAACTGACATGCGGGATCCACGATGCTTCCAAAATTGCCATGATACGTCTCCGTCGTATCTATAGTTTTTGATTGTTTCATGTCAATATTATACAACTTTCACATACTTTTGGCAACATTTTATATGATTTATTGGACTAACATATTGATCCAGTGTCCAGTGTCAGTTCCTGTTTGTTGCATGTTTTTTGTTTCACAGAATATTCATATCAAACGAAGTCCAAACGCGATAAAAATTTACGGAGAATTATTTTGGAATATTTGTGATTTTTTGGAGGTGGAATCAACGCAAACGGGGGCCCATAGCTCCCAAGATAGCCCTCCTCGTAAGTCAGTTGGAGCTCTACTTCGGGCGCAAGGAAGCTTATATCCGGAAAAAAATCATGTTAAAATCTCAGCGCAATCGGAGTTACGGATCTCCGGATATTTAGGAAACGGTTTTCGGCCAGATCGGGGGAACGCGAAACAGAAGAGAACAGAGGGGGAGATCCAATCTCGGAGGGGCTCCTGCCCCTCCGCCGCCATGGAAGCCATGGACCAGACGGGGAACTCTCCTCCCATCTAGTGGGGAGGCCAAGGAAGAATAAGAAGGAGGGGGGCTCTCTCCCCCTCTCTCCCGGTGGCGCCGAAACGCCGCCGGGGCAATCATCATGTGACGGCAATCTACTCCAACAACTTCGTCATCTTCACCAACATATTCATCACCTTCCCCCATCTATATTCAGTGGTCCACTCTCCCGCAACCCATTGTACCCTCTACTTGAACATGGTGCTTTATGCTTCATACTATTATCCAATGATATGTTGCCATCCTATGATGTCTGAGTAGATTTTTGTTGTCCTATCGGTAATTGGTGAATTGCTATGGTTGGTTTAATTTGCTTGTGGTTATGTTGATGTCCTTTGGTACCCATCATATGAGCGCGCGTGTGGATCACACCATAGGGTACTATGCATTGGAGGGCAAGGGTGACAACAGCTTCAGCCTACCATAGAAATTGATGGATACAGGATTGAAGGGGGACCAATATATATCTTAATGCTATGGTTGGGTTTTACCTTAATGAACATTAGTAGTTGCGGATGCTTGCTAATAGTTCCAATCGTAAGTGCATATAATTCCAAGTAAGGGGCGACATGCTAGCAGTGGCCTCTCCCACATAAAAACTTGCTATCAGTCTAGTAACGTAGTCAATTGCTAAGGGACAATTCCACAAATCCTACCACCACTAAACCACACTCGTTTTACTAAACTTAATTGTTTCTTTATTTAAACAGCACCTAACTTTTATTTTTCACGTTCTTTATTATCTTGCAAACCTATCCACACCTACAAAGTACTTCTAATTTTATTCTTGTTCTAGGTAAAGCAAACGTTAAGTGTGCGTAGAGTTGTATCGGTGGTCGATAGAACTTGAGGGAATATTTGTTCTGCCTTTAGCTCCTCGTTGGGTTTGACACTCTTATTTATCGAAAAAGGCTACAAACGATCCCCTATACTTGTGGGTTATCAAGACCTTTTTCCGGCACCGTTGCCGGGGAGCAATAGTGTGGGGTGAATATTCTCGTGTGTGCTTGTTTGCTTTATCACTAAGTAGTTTTTATTTTGTGCTCTTATTTTCTTTCTTTAGTTATGGGTAGGAAACACAAAATACCAAAAAAAATAGTTGTACCTACTGAACAATGGTTGAAGAACCACCCAAAATCTATCATACTGCTGAAGCTTTTTTACTTGGATCATCTTTGATCCCTATGTGCTCGTGCTGAAAACCCAACTAGCTTAGTTGAGGGAAAATCATTAAATGAGCATGCTTATTATGTGCAACACTGCTTATCTCAAAAAGGAAAACTTTTATGGCATCAAATTAATACTTTGCAATGCTATGCTTGGAATTTATGTGAATTATATGATTTTACTTGTTGTTCTGAAGACCCTAAGAAACACCTTCCCTACCAATGTGAGTTTAGTGATAATGGAATCGTATCTTCTTATGCTAAGGGCATTTATAATTACTATGATGTTGAACAAATTGAAGAATTTGTTGCTTTTAAGGGTGCTTATGAAATTGCTTCTTTGATTGAAAAGCATGATGCTACTCTTTACAAATCTAAAAATTTAGCTATGCTTGAATATTGCTATAAAAATTATGCCTCTAATGCTTATGTTAAATCATATATTGAGGACTCCTCCGCTGTCCAAGAAGAGACTAATATTTTGCAGGAATCTATGGAGGAAGAAATTGATGAAATTGTGAGCTCATTGGATGAAAAAGATGATGAGGAGAGCGAAGAACAAAAGAAGGAAGAGTGGATTAGCTACCCGTGCCCACCTTCTAATGAGAGTAACCCTCCAACTCATATATTGTTTAATGTCCCTTCGTTCTTATCGAAGGATGAATGCTATGATAATTGCTATGATCCGTTGATTCGTTTGAAATATCCCTTTTTGATGAACTTGATGCTTGGTATGCTTGTGGCCATGATGCCAATATGAATTATGCTTATGGAGATAAACTTGCTATAGTTCCTTATTTAAGAATGAAATTGTTGCTATTGCACCCAAACATGATAGTCCTATTATCTTTTTGAATTCTTCCAACTACACTATATCGGAGAAGTTGGCTTTTATTAAGGATTACATTGGTGGGTTGCCTTTTATCGTTGCACATGATAATTTTGATGAATATAATATGCATGTGCTTGCTGCTCCTACTTGCAATTATTATGAGAGAGGAACTACATCTCCACCTCTTTATTTTTCCAACATGATAAAATTGCAAGAAACTGCTTGTGCTATGTATTGGTCTTTACTTGATGTGCATGAATTGTTCTTTTACGACATGCCGATGCATAGGAAGAGAGTTAGACTTCGTCACTGCATGATATATGTTGCTTTGTGCTCATTACTAAATGCTAAATCATTGTTAATTAAAATTGGTTTTGATATACCTTGGGATCCGGGTGGATCCATTACTTGAGCACTTTATGCCTAGCTTAATGGCTTTAAAGAAAGCGCTACCAGGGAGACAACCCAGAAGTTTTAGAGAGTCATTTTATTCTGTTGAGTACTTTTATAAAGTTTAAAAACAAAAAAATATAGAGGGGAACTTAAAAACTTTTTCAAAAAGAGAAGCGATTGGAAGGTTATGCATTGGAGAAGTGAGGGTCGACCTTGAACACTTGTGTTCATGCTCATGGAAACAATGTAGACTTTTTCAAGGAAGTTTCCCAAAAAAATAATTATCCCCTTGTACAAATTCATTGTATTATAAAAATAATGTGCCAAGATTTGCATTTAGGATGATTAGATTGCTTGTTGGTATGTGCGGTGCAAAAAACAGAAACTTTGGCTGTAGTGCGTGATTTTACATTTTTTACTGCAATGTCAAAAGTTTCTGAAATTTTTACACAATACTAATATGAATTTTTTTTATTTTTCCTAATTTTTCAGAATTTTTGGAGTCCACAAGTATGGTCAAAGTTTAGATTACTACAGACTGTCCTGTTTTTGACAGATTCTGCTTTTGATGCATTGTTTTGCTTGTTTTGATGAAACTATCGATTTTATCGGTGGTATAAGCCATAGAGAAGTTATAATACAGAAGGGATAATGCTAAAAAAATATGAATGGGTTTGCAACAGTACTTAAAGTAGTAATTTGCTTTATTAGGCTAACAGATCTCACCAGTTTTCTGTTAAGTTTTGTGTGAATGAAGTATTCAAAGATCGAGGAGGTCTCGATATGAGGAGAAGGAGGAGAGGCAAGAGTTCAAGCTTGGGGATACCCAAGGCACCCCAAGTAAATATTCAAGGAGACTCAAGCGCCTAAGCTTGGGGATGCCCCGGAAGGCATCCCATCTTTCTTCAACAAGTATCGGTATGTTTTCGTTTTCGTTTTGTTCATGTGATATGTGTAAATCTTGGAGCGTCTTTTGTGTTTAGTTTTCATTTTTCTTCTATGCACCATGCTGGTATGAGGTAGTCCATGGTTGATTTATAGAATGCTCATTGCACTTCACTTATATCTTTTGAGTATGGCTTTATAGAATGCTTCATGTGCTTCACTTATATCATTTGAAGTTTGGATTGCCTGTTTCTCTTCACATGGAAAACCATTATTTGTAGAATGCTCTTTTGCTTCACTTATATTTATTAGAGCATGATCTTTTGTAGAAAGAATTAAACTCTCATGCTTCACTTATATCTATTTAGAGAGTCAACAGGAATTGGTCATTTGCATGGTTAGTCATGAAATCCTACATAAAACTTGTGGATCACTGAATATGATATGTTTGATTCCTTGCAATAGTTCTGCGATATAGAGATGATAATATGTGGGAGGTACTAGTAAATGGTTGTGGTTAGTAAGAATATTGGTATTAAGGTTCGTGATTCCCGAAGCATGCACATATAGTCTCTTGTTATGCTATGAAGTTGGAGCATGATTTATTATTGATTGTCTTCCTTATGAGTGGCGGTCGGGGACGAGCGATGGTCTTTTCCTACCAATCTATTATTGGGGAACGTTGCAGGGAAAACAAAAAATTTCTATGCACACGCAAGATCTATCCATGGAGATGCATAGCTACGAAAGGGGGGAGAGCATCTACATACCATTGTAGATCGCTAAGCGGAAGCGTTTATCAACGCTGTTGATGTAGTCGTACACCTTTACGATCCGTCCCGATCAAGTACCAAATGTACGGCACCTTCGCGTTCAGCACACGTTCAGCTCGATGACGTCCTCACCTTCTCGATCCAGCAAGAGAGGCAAAGTAGTAGATGAGTTCCGGCAGCACGACGACGTGGTGACGGTGGTGGTGAAACTATCCGCAGGGCTTCGCCAAGCACAACGGACGTGGATGGAGGAAGAACTAGAACTAGAGGGAGACGGAGCGCCGCACACGGCTTGGGGATCATGGTGTGTCTTTCCCTCTCCCTCCTCTCATATATATAGGTGGGGGGAGGAGGGGAGGCAGCCTAGGGCGCCCCAAGGGGTCCGGCGGCCAGCCCTAGGGCGTCTGCCCTAGGCGCCCCCTTTCCTTCCTAGGGGGTGGAGGAGAAGGCAGGAGGGGGGCCGGCGGGTCCCTTGCCTTAGGCGCCCCCCTTTCCTTCCCAAGAGGGCCGGCGGCCAGGGAGAGGGCGCGCCAGTCCCTTGTGGGCTGGTGTGTTCCTCCCCTTGGCCCATTAGGACCATAAACTCCCCGTAGGTCTCCCGGAACCCCTTCCGGTGATCCGATGAATACCCGATGCATTCCGAAACCTTTCCGGAGACCAAATATTATCGTCCTATATATCAATCTTTACCTCCGGACCAGTTCGGAGCTCCTCGTCATGTCCGTGATCTCATCCGGGACTCCGAACAACATTCGGTCACCAATTCACTTAACTCATGTAATACTATATCGTCAACGAACGTTAAGCGTGCGGACCCTACGGATTCGAGAATGATTTAGACATGACCGAGACGCTTCTCCGGTCAATAACCAATAGAGGGACCTGGATGCCCATATTGGTTCCTACATATTCCATGAAGATCTTTATTGGTCGAACCTTTATGACAACATACGTAGTTCCCTTTGTCTGTCGGTATGTTACTTGCCCGAGATTCGATCATCGGTATCTCCATACCTAGTTCAATCTCATTACTGGCTAGTCTCTTTACTCGTTCTATAATACACCATCTCGTAACTAACTCCTTAGTTACTTTGCTTGAAAGCTTCTTGTGATGTTGTATTACCGAGAGGGCCCAGAGATACCTCTCCGATACACGGAGTGACAAATCCCAATCTCAATCCATGCCAACTCAACAGACACTTTCGGAGATACCTGTAGAGCATCTTTATGATTACCCAGTTACGTTGTGACGTTTGATAGCACACAAGGTTGTGGCACCCCGGCTCAGAGGAACCGGAACACCCCGTATTCCAGCCCAGAGATCAAGTCTTCTGTAATACGACATTGCTTGACATAGAACAAATCAGCTCTTATTACAAAAGATAATGGATACAAAGGTCTGATGTTACAAAGGATCACATTAGCACGGCGACACTACGCCTGCTAAGGTAGCTCTATGCTAGCAGCGGAATAACTTCTTAGCAGCGGAACAACGACGACCGTAGTGAACTCCACTCCGCAGGGACTCTGGCTGGGACACGATCTAGCTCGCATGATCAGTAACCTCGACAAACAATCAATCACGGCATCACCTGCAATCTGGCATGACACGCCAGGTCAGTACATTGAATGTACTTGCAAGCTCACCACAACCAAAAGCATCAAGGCAAGACAATAACATAGCATTTAACAGATTAAGTTATTAACAACTACTATGATGTGGAAACAATTATTAAGCATGATATGATACTACTAGAATTACTGCTGAACCACCATCTCCAGAACCATCTCACTCTTGGCTATCCGGCCACGCAATAAATCACCTCGATCACCTCGTGATCAATACCTCCACATGATCACCGCGTGACCACATCACAAACTGAATGATCATCCTCAAGATCATCCCAACATCATCATCGGCATCCTGCCAAACTGTTATTGCTCACATAATCAACATATAAATCATCTAAAAGTCATTCCGTCATGTGAGTGTTGATCGAACGGTGTGACCTAGTACGAACTGTGCCCATGACCGAGGACGCGGCTATCGATAGATTAAATACACTCTGCAGACGTTAGCACACTGTACCCACATCACAGAACCCATGGCCTCGTGCTCCCATTCGGGTGGACCAACGGCGTTCCGACAAAACCAATCTACTGCCATGACACTCTCCCGGCCACTCCGACCAACTCCCCTTTGGGCTAAGTCATGGGTGGCCCCGATGCCACCTCGTGACACCCAATGGCCACCGTCGTGGCAAAACAAAAACGGTCCCAAACGGGGACAAAAGCGCACAAACAACTCGGGCACACAAGGTTATCACCGCCTACCGGGCCAGGGCAGCGCGAGTACATAACCTTCCCTAGTTGGAGGCACCGGCGAGAGGCATGACAATAGACCGCATTAGGGCCTTCCCATAAAAGGCAAATGTGGTTGCACTGGAAAAGCCTGGTTCGGTGGCACCTGACCAATGAAATGACGGAATTTGTCCCCAAAGATAGATCTGTGATAACTACTACTCCGATATCATCTATCAACCTGTGATCCAAGATATGGCAATATCCAACAAATAATCCAGAGAATAATATAGTCACCTCAATAAACCCCAAGGGTAGCATACTAGCATACTACTAAGATCATGCTGAATCCAAAGACTATGAAGCTACTAATCCAATAACAATATGAAGATATTTAACCACGGACCAATATGATAGCATCAACTCCAAATAATACTCCAAAGCATAATATCAAATACTATCATCATAATAGCGACTAATAATCCAATGGCAACATGTCCTCCTCAATCTGCAAGCATTAGTCCTAGTAATCCGAACAACATCATGGCAATATCATGATCAAAACAACTCCAAGAAATGCCATGAACAAATCATACATAGCTAATGCAATATTTTAAATAAGTTAAAGTAATTAAACCATGGCATTGCATTGCAATCATGTAAATGGAGGGTGTGGCTTGCCTGGGGTGGATGGAATCAGCGAGAAGAAGTGCGAGAAGCTCGCGGAAAGAATCGCCGAAAAATGTTCTCTCTCGGAGGGGGCTGAATAAGGGCAGGGGCAAAATGGTCATTTTTAGAATGTTAACACATGGTGAAAATGATCCCATCGAAACGGGCTCGACGAGACGAAGAAGTGGGCTTTGGAATCACATCATTTGGAGTAGGGAGTGAAAAGATATGATTGCTTTTCTGCCAGAGACCTATCTGTAATAGAATCCATACAAACAGGCCCTCAGCTAGAAAAACAGAATGCGCCTTTTCTGAAAATACGCTTTCCAGAAAGGAAAACGCCTTCTGGCCCGAAGAAGAAGCAGAGTACGCTTTCGGAAGATGAAAGCGCATTTCGGCAAAACTCGCATCCACTTATCCACGCCGGCAGGGGTGGGGCCGGGCCTTGTGCCGCTGACACGCGGGTCCCACCGCTGGCTTCTCTCTCCTCCTGCCTCCTTCTTCTTCTCCCCGTCGCTCGCCCGTAGAGCAGAAGAAGGTTGCCGGTGTCGGTGCTTGTCCGGCCGGCTCCGGCCATCCCCCGCCTCACTCGACCTATGGACGAGCTCAGCAGAAGGAGCCGCACCCGACGGTGTTCGCCACGGGCTCCAGGGTGGACCGAGGCGAGCGGGAGCTTGACCATGGCGGATGGCCGTGTCGGGTGGAGATGGGTCCGGTGCTACAGCGCGCCGGAAGTCGAGGGAAAGGGGGTTGGGGCTCTGCCGAGCTTCAGGGATTGCAGTGGTGGTGTAAGGAGGAGGTAGAGAGCTCGACATTGCTCGAATTTGAGCAGGCCGAGGCGGCGGCCGAGGTGGCCATTGGAGGGCTCGAGGCGTCCTTGAGCTAGCTTGAGTGGTCGGGGGCGCCACTGGGAATGAGAGGGAGTGGATGGTGAGGAGAGACGCAGCCGGGGTGGCTTAAATAGCCGAGGGGAGGGGTGTTGCGCTGGCTGCCGCCGCGGACGCGTGGCTGGAGCCGCGGATGCGTGGGCACCCAAGCAAGCTCGGCGGTAGGCGACAGGAGCGGAACAGGGGAGGTTCTTAAGGCAGTGGACGGAGCCAGGGGCACGGGAAGGAAGAAGACAGGGCGCGGACAGAGCCGGTCGGCCACTGTTCGCCCGCGGGCGCACGACCGATAGCGCCGGCGAGGAGGTTTCTGGAGGGAGGGAGGGGTCCAGTGAGCTACGTGGGAGAAGGAGGGAGCTAGGGGACATGGAGGGCGCGAGAGAACGGGCAGAGGAGAGGGGCCCGAAGCAAAAATCGACGCTCTGGACGCGACCACAGCGAGCAGAGCGCGCGCACAGGCAAAGTACAACGCGGTCACCACTTGACATGTCACGGGGTGGACAGGAGGGGCTGGCAAACATTGTCTGGTGGCTAGTCCTTGCTCCCCAAGGTAGTCCAGAAGTGAAATATCAAGAAAATAAGCACTATAGAGAAGTGAGGCCTCGATGCAAGTTTGCTGTAGCAAACTTGGCTGCAATGCTGTGCTCACCAGAGATGGGATAAAGGCCAAATATGATGTCTGGGAGGTTTATCATAATAAGGACTATGATCCTGGAGGTTTTGGAAGGAAATGGACCAAAATTAAACATAGTTGCTTTACCACTGCCATTATGGTCCAGAATCAAGATTTGGATGATGCACTCACATAGAGTGTTGAAATGAGATGAAACTTGGCAAAGACTCATGATATGTACATATGAAGATGCTGTAAAACTTTCATACCAAATGGACTTGCCAAAATAGCACTTCCTTCACAGACATCCTCTCTGTCCAGAATATTGGGATAATATTGGAGATAAATTGGCTTAATTAAATGACCCCAAATTTGGTGGAGAAAAGTTATTTGGGTAGGAGCATGATCTGGTAATTTCTCAGAATTAATGAAGCAATATAAACTATACTTGCTTCACAACCTGAAAATATTGCCAGAAACAAATATTTGAGGCTATGCTCACAGATATGGTGGGATGGATCTGAAAATTTGTGGAGAGTGATGATATGAGCACAGGAAGAGGCATGAAAAATTTCAACTCAATTTGATAAACCTAGCTAGTACTTCCTTCACAAAGGCTTCCATCTGACAGAAACTTTGAAAAATTGCTGAGGAAGTTTCACTAGGCAAATGGAGCTGAATTTTGGCATGAGGCAATGATTTGGATGAGATATGATGCCCAAAAAGTTTGGGAGCAATCAAGAAAAGATAGGTGGTACTTCCTTCACAGAAGACCACTCTGGACAGAAATGAAGAATGAATATTGAGGAATTATTTTTGGGCTAGGACAAGAAAGTTTGGACATATTTGGATCACATATGGTCCAAAAAAATTATGAGAATTATTTGGGAATTTTGTGGAAGACAGAAATATAGGTTGCTTCACAACCTAGGGCAAATAGGGTTATTCCTTTAATAGAGAAAGGAATATTCCTTGAGAAAAGAATTTTAGGGTTGGGCTAAGATGGAAATGACATGAGCTTGGGAAAGATTTGAGAATGATGAGCCACTTCAGAGAAGAAATGATGATGATCTCCCAGGTTGCAAGGCCATAGAACCACTCCAAAAAGAAAATCAGAGCAAAAACAAATAAATCAAAAAGAAAAAGAAAAGGCCAAAAACCAGGGTGTTACAAACCTTCCCCCCTTAAAGAAATCTCGTCCTCGAGATTTGGTTGCTCAGGGAACAAGTATGAATATACCTTAAGGAAACCGTTTCCAACTCGGGTATCCTTTTCCTTTGTTTATTGTTCCCTCAGGAATTTCATATGATCTGCTTACCCTGCGCTGGGGTGGTTTGCTTCACCTTTCCCAAATTCTGACGGGTTTTTGCTCATATACCAAATCCTTAAGCTGAGGTTGATTCTTCCATATCTGCGGTAATATCCGAGGGATCTGAGCATAAATTCCCTTTTGTCATGTAAACTTTTTTACTTCAGCCATGGGGTTGCTCAAACAAATGCATGTCTTCCGGGTTCATTTAATGCTGAGAAACAGGGCCATTCTCCTGATGAGATCTGACTGCTCGTAGGTGATACTAACTTATTATCTTGATTTGTTTCTTTGGCTAGAGCATGAGATACGTACCAAAGATTTGACTGCCTTCTGTCGTGAGCAATATAAAGGGGTATGGACTTATAGGTGTATCATACCTCAAACATTAACATCTTGAGATTGTCCTGACAGGGGTGCTGGCGGAAAGATACTTTTCATGGTTGGCCGTCCGTGTACTTGGTTCCACCAGTGAGTATACCTGGTCTGAGCTGATTGCTCGGCTTTTGACTTACCCATGTTGTCGGTGTACCCATCTGTGATAATAGGCCGTGAGATGCTTCAATACTGCCACTGAAGTCAAACTGCAGAGTTTGCAAAGGAAATCTTGGATCTGACAGAACAGACTTGGATATTCCACACTAACCATTTTAAGCGGGTCAGCGGGATATGAAGTCCTTATAGAACAGAGTAGGCCTCTGAGAGTATTTCGTTGTGGATCCATATGGAATCATGACCTCCAACTGACTTGGGCATCCGGACCCTGATGGTCGCGCAAAATCATCATACCGTTGCTGTCAGTCTCACCCTTTGATGGTCATGATTTTCTTTGTCAGGATACCTTACTGAAATAGCTTGGCCACATATGTCCTTGATTCTTCGTACGACCATGGATGTGGTTAGTGTAATATTTTGGCATCATTCCTTGTGCTTGTTTTCTGACCTGGGTCCGCACATATACGACATATACCCAGGGCTCGCAGCTGTACGGAGCTCATTGTTGAGGCCATTCATACAAGATGATGACAGGAGTTCATGGGATCTCCTTGTCTGGTGTGGAAATCTTGACTTTGGTAGCCATTGTCAAGACTGTTGATTCTGCATTGTCAGCTCCAGAACTTGTCGATCCTTTTCTTACATGAGAGATACCTCTGCTTATCTTCATTTGCATGGCTCATGAGGTTGTGGGATCCTTACCTTTCTTAGGTATTTCTGCTTGATCATTGCCGTATTTCGTATGAGTGACTGGTATGACCGGGGATACACGCTCACCATATATAAGAAGAATATGCCACCGAACACTCGATCCTTGCGGTAGGCATATGTCTTGACTGAGTGATACTTCTGACAAAAATGTTGCGGATCTGATTCTTGAACTGCGCTGTCATATACTGCCAACTCATAGTGTAATACCTGACGATGGTGCGTAGTGTTGTACTGATGCAGGTTGGGTGTCTTATGTGGGAAGCCATCCGAGTAGCGTGCTGAAGAAGACTCGATAGCTTATACTCGAAGCTTTTGTCGCGATGGCGTGCTGGAGAAGACTAGGTTCCGTACCTGAGAAGCTTCTCCTCTGGTTGCTTGTTGAGAAAGATTCAATTCCTTATGTCAGAAGCCTTTATCGAGGTATCTTGCTGTGGAAGACTGGGTATCTTGGTCCGGAATCTGTCCATATATTGTACTGAGAAAAATTGAGGAGCCTTGCATCATAAGTTTCTTCCGACAGCGTGTGGAGGGAGACCGAGTTTCTCATATCCAAAGCTTCATACTGTGATATGCAGACTGAAAGCCATACACACACCCATAATATTTTGCGGCTGGTTACTTGCATGAGCAAAATTGTTTGACTGTCTTTCTTGATCATAGCACATTCTGGCTTTCTTTCGGAGTATAACATATTTCAAGCATCATTCATTGATGAGCCAAAACTTTGTATATGAGCCATATCTTTGACTGAAAATATACCGTTGCTCATGTACCTGTCTTGTCTTCCTGCTGGCTTGACCATTACTGTGTGAGGATTAAGTACTGATGTAGAATTGATGTGTTTAGTTGAGCTTCTTCCAAATATTAGAAATCCTTATTGCTTCTTCGAGTCCGATGTCGATTGGTGAGCAACTTCCATAAGGGGAAATAAGGTAACACCGAGGGCCCAAAAGAAGCAAAAGAAACAACTCAACTAAGCAAAAGCACACAAAACAATCAACTCACACACAAACAAAGTCACATATTACTGCTATTCACACAATATGAATGCCTACTTAAGCACACAAATCTCACAGGATCTCCGGTACTATGATCTAGCATGCCGTGACGGCGTGCACGAGGATGAATCAATGTGTGGAAGGATTGGTGCAAGCATAGCTACACCAAGTGCTGGCTTAGCCAGGTAGCAACCTGGACTAGCTCGGAGGTGAGGACGTACTTGGTAACCATGTAGCGGGACACGAATGTCGTTACCACATTATTATCAAGCAGACGGAAGGGATCCGTACTCATCCAAGGAATAGGAAAGTGGGGAAAGCTGAGTCTGCTGACATTGCCCTTTCCTGATAACTAAGATCATAAGGGTTGCCAACACGACAAGAAGAAAAAGCACGATCCGGGGTAGAGGCATGTCTACCACCGAAACGATAGGTGGGGACTGAAGAAATGAAACTAGTGTGATACTTTGACACCATCCTGCAAACGGTGTCCGGAACACTTGGCATCACTTCGCTGGGACAGAAATGACGCCAAACACCGAAGAACAGGCTCAAAGGAAACTAGAGAGATGCAAAGGCTGAGCTGTAGTGGATCCAAACCGATGCCAACTACACTCACAAGATAAACCGTTAGTAACAAAATAATAAGGCTATATGCATGCTATGCAACAAACAAATGTAGCAACCAATGCAACAAACAAGACAGACTCTATACTACCGATTTCTACTGCTTGCGCTCACTAGGGTGTCCTACAGCCATACCTGCTCTAATACCAAGCTCTGTGGCACCCCGGCTCAGAGGAACCGGAACACCCCGTATTCCAGCCCAGAGATCAAGTCTTCTGGAATACGGCACTGCTTGACATAGAACAAATCAACTCTTATTACAAAAGATAATGGATACAAAGGTCTGATGTTACAAAGGATCACATCAGCACGGCGACACTACGCCTACTAAGGTAGCTCTATGCTAGCAGCGGAACAACTCGTAGCAGCGGAATAACTTAGCAGCGGAACAACGACGACCGTAGTGAACTCCACTCCGCAGGGACTCTGGCTGGGACACGATCTAGCTCGCATGATCAGTAACCTCGACAAACAATTAATCACAGCATCACCTGCAATCTGACATGACACGCCAGGTCAGTACATTGAATGTACTTGCAAGCTCACCATAACCAAAAGCATCAAGGCAAGACAATAACATAGCATTTAATAGATTAAGTTATTAACAACTACTATGATGTGGAAACAATTATTAAGCATGATATGATACTACTAGAATTACTGCTGAACCACCATCTCCAGAACCATCTCACTCTTGGCTATCCGGACAAGCAATAAATCACCTCAATCACCTCGTGATCAATACCTCCACATGATCACCGCATGACCACATCACAAACTGAATGATCATCCTCAAGATCATCCCAACATCATCATCGACATCCTGCCAAACTGTTACTGCTCACATAATCAACATATAAATCATCTAAAAGTCATTCCGTCATGTGAGTGTTGATCGAATGGTGTGACCTAGTACGAACTGTGCCCATGACCGAGGACGTGGCTATCGATAGATTAAACACACTCTGCAGACGTTAGCACACTGTAGCCACATCATAGAACCCATGGCCTCGTGCTCCCATTCGAGTGGACCAACGGTGTTCCGACAAAACCAATCTACTGCCATGACACTCTCCCGGCCACTCCGACCAACTCCACTTTGGGCTAAGTCATGGGTGGCCTCGATGTCAACTCGTGATACCCAACGGCCACCGTCGTGGCAAAACAAAAATGGTCCCAAACGGGGACAAAAGTGCGCAAACAACTCGGGCACACAAGGTTATCACCGCCTACCGGGCCAGGGCAGCGTGAGTACATAACCTTCCCTAGTTGGAGGCACCGGCGAGAGGCATGACAATAGACCACATAAGGGCCTTCCCATAAAAGGCAAATGTGGTTGCACTGGAAAAGCCCGGTTCGGTGGCACCTGACCAACGAAATGACGGAATTTGTCCCCAAAGATAGATCTGTGATAACTACTACTCTGATATCATCTATCAACCTGTGATCCAAGATATGGCAATATCCAACAAATAATCCAGAGAATAATATAGTCACCTCAATAAACCCCAAGGGTAGCATACTAGCATACTACTAAGATCATGCTGAATCCAAAGACTATGAAGCTACTAATCCAATAACAATATCAAGATATTTAACCACAGATCAATATGATAGCATCAACTCCAAATAATACTCCAAAGCATAATATCAAATACTATCATCATAATAGCCACTAATAATCCAATGGCAACATGTCCTCCTCAATCTGCAAGCATTAGTCCTAGTAATCCGAACAACATCATGGCAATAGCAAGATCAAAACAACTCCAAGAAATGCCATGAACAAATCATACATAGCTAATGCAATATTTTAAATAAGTTAAAGTAATTAAACCATGGCATTGCATTGCAATCATGCAAATGGAGGGTGTGGCTTGCCTGGGGTGGATGGAATCACCGGGAAGAAGTGCGAGAAGCTCGCGGAAAGAATCGCCAGAAAACGTTCTCTCTCGGAGGGGCCTGAATAAGGGCAGGGAAAAATGGTCATTTTCAGAATGTTAACACATGGTGAAAATGATCCCATCGGAACGGGCTCGACGAGACAAAGAAGTGGGCTTTGGAATCACCTCATTTGGAGTAGGGAGTGAAAAGATATGATTGCTTTTCTGCCAGAGACCTATCTGTAATAGAATCCTTACAAACAGGCACTCAGCTGAAAAAAACAGAACGCGCCTTTTCTGAAAATACGCTTTCTAGAAAGGAAAACGCCTTTTGGCCCGAAGAAGAAGCAGAGTACGCTTTCGGAAGATGAAAGCGCATTTTGGCAAAACCCGCGTCCACTTATCCACGCTGGCAGGGGCGGGGCCGGGCCTTGTGCCGCTGACATGCAGGTCCCACCGCTGGCTTCTCTCTCCTCCCGCCTCCTTCTTCTTCTCCCCGTCACTCGCTCACAGAGCAGAAGAAGGTCGCCGGTGCCGGTGCTCGTCCGGCCGGCTCCGGCCATCCCCCGCCTCGCTCGACCTATGGACGAGCTCTGTAGAAGGAGCCGCACCCGATGGTGTAGGCCACGGGCTCCAGGGTGGACCGAGGCGAGCGGGAGCTTAACCATGGCGGATGGCCACGTTGGGTGGAGATGGGTCTGGTGCTACGGCCCGTCGGCAGTCGAGGGAAAGGGGGATGGGGGCTCCGCCGAGCTTCAGGGATTGCAGTGGTGGTGTAAAGAGGAGGTAGAGAGCTCGGCATTGCTCGAATTTGAGCAGGCTGAGGCGGCGGCCGAGGCGGCCATTGGAGGGCTCGAGGTGTCCTTGAGCTAGCTTGAGTGGTCGGGGGCGCCACTGGGAATGAGAGGGAGTGGATGGTGAGGAGAGACGCAGCCGGGGCGGCTTAAATAGCCGAGGGGAGGGGTGTTGCGCTGGCTACCACCGTGGACGCGTGGCCGGAGCCGCGGACGCATGGGCACGCAAGCGAGCTCGGCGGTAGGCGAAGGGAGCGGAACAGGGAAGGTTCATGTGGCAGTGGACGGAGCCAGGGGCACGGGGAGGAAGAAGACGGGGCGCGGACAGAGCCGGTCGGCCACTGTTCACCCGTGGGCGCATGGCCGATAGCGCCGGCGAGGAGGTTTCTGGAGGGAGGGAGGGGTCCAGTGAGCTACGTGGGAGAAGGAGGGAGCTAGGGGACATGGAGGGCGCGAGAGAACGGGCAGAGTAAAGGGGCCCGAAGCAAAAATGACGCTCTGGACGCGATCACAGCGAGCAGAGCGCGCGCACAGGCAAAGTCCAATGCGGTCACCATGCGACATGTCAGGGGGAGGACAGGAGGGGCTGGCAAACATTGTCTGGTGGCTAGTCCTTGCGGCCCAAGGTAGTCCAGAAGTGAAATATCAAGAAAATAAGCACTGTAGAGAAGTGAGTCCTCGATGCGAGTTTGCTGTAGCAAACTTGGCTGCAATGCTGTGCTCACCAGAGATGGGATAAAGGCCAAATATGATGTCTGGGAGTTTAGCATAATAAGTACTATGATCCTGGAGGTTTTGGAAGGAAATGGACCAAAATTAAACATAGTTGCTTTGCCACTGCCATTATGGTCCAGAATCAAGATTTGGATGATGCACTTACATGGAGTGTTGAAATGAGATGAAACTTGGCAAAGACTAATGATACGTACATATGAAGATGCTGTAAAACTTTCATACCAAATGGATTTGCAAAAATAGTACTTCCTTCACAGACATCCTCTCTGTCCAGAATATTGGGATAATATTGGAGATAAATTGGCTTAATTAAATGACCCCAAATTTGGTGGAGAGAATTTATTTGGGTAGGAGCATGATCTGGTAATTTCTCAGAATTAATGAAGCAGTATAAACTATACTTACTTCACAACCTGAAAATATTGCCAAAAACAAATATTTGAGGCTATGCTCACATAGATGATGGGATGGAGCTGAAAAATTTGTGGAGAGTGATGATATGAGCACAGGAAGAGGCATGAAAAATTTCAACTCAATTTGATAAACCTAGCTAGTACTTCCTTCACAAAGGCTTCCATCTGACAGAAACTTTGAAAAATTGCTGAGGAAGTTTCACTAGGCAAATGGAGCTGAATTTTGGCATGAGGCAATGATTTGGATGAGATATGATGCCCAAAAAGACTGGGAGCAATCAAGAAAATATAGGTGGTACTTCCTTCACAAAAGACCACTCTGGATAGAAATGAAGAATGAATATTGAGGAATTATTTTTGGCCTAGGACAAGAAAGTTTGGACATATTTGGATCACATATGATCCAAAAAAATTATGAGAATTATTTGGGAATTTTGTGGAAGACAGAAATATAGGTTGCTTCACAACCTAGGGCAAATAGGGTTATTCCTTTAATAGAGAAAGGAATATTCCTTGAGAAAAGAATTTTAGGGTTGGGCTAAGATGGAAATGACATGAGCTTGGGAAAGATTTGAGAATGATGAGCCACTTCAGAGAAGAAATGATGATGATCTCCAAGGTTGCAATGCCACAGAACCACTCCAAAAAGAAAATCAGAGCAAAAACAAATAAATCAAAAAGAAGAAGAAAAGGCCAAAAACCAGGGTGTTACAAAGGTATTCCTCCAGTATCCGGCAGTTGCATGATCTCATGGTCGAAGGAATATGTATTTGACATTAATAAAGCAGTAGCAATAAACTGAACGATCATATGCTAAGCTAACAGATGGGTCTTGTCCATCACATCATTCTCCTAATGATGTGATCCCGTTATCAAGTGACAACACATGTCCATGGTTAGGAAACCTTAACCATCTTTTGATCAACGAGCTAGTCTAGTAGAGGCTCACTAGGGACACGGTATTTGTTTATGTATCCACACATGTATTTAAGTTTCCGGTCAATACAATTCTAGCATGAATAATAAACCTTTATCATGATTAAGGAAATATAATAATAACCACTTTATTATTGCCTCTAGGGCATATTTCCAACAGTCTCCCACTTGCACTAGAGTCAATAATCTAGATTACATAGTAATGAATCTAATACCCACAGAGTCTTGGTGCTGATCATGTTTTGCCCGCGGAAGAGGTTTAGTCAACGGGTCTGTCACATTCAGATCCATATGTACTTCGCAAATTTCTATGTCTCCATCCTTGACCTTTTCACGAATTGAGTTGAAGCGTCTCTTGATGTGTTTGGTTCTCTTGTGAAACCTGGATTCCTTTGCTAAGGCAATTGCTCCAGTGTTGTCACAAAAGATTGTCATTGTTCCCGATGCACTTGGTATTACACCCAGATCGGATATGAACTCCTTCATCCAGACACCTTCATGTGCTGCTTCCGAAGCAGCTATGTACTCTGCTTCACACGTAGATCCCGCCATGATGCTCTGCTTGGAACTGCACCAACTGACAGCTCCACCATTCAATATAAATACGTATCTGGTTTGTGACTTAGATTCATCCGGATCTGTGTCGAAGCTAGCATTGACGTAACCTTTTACGACGAGCTCTTGTCACCTCCATAAACGAGAAACATATCCTTGGTCCTTTTCAGGTACTTCAGGATGTTCTTGACCGCTGTCCATTGATCCACTCCTGGATTAGTTTGGTACCTCCCTGCCAAACTTATGGCAAGTCACACATCAGGTCTGGTACACAGCATGGCATACATAATAGAACCTATGGCTGAGGCATAGGGAATGGCTTTCATTTTCTCTCTATCTTCTGCTATGGTCGGACTTTGAGTCTGACTCAATTTGACACCTTGCAACACAGGCAAGCACCCTTTCTTTGACTGGTCCATTTTGAACTTCTTCAGAACTTTGTCAAGGTATGTGCTTTGTGAAAGTCCTATTAAGCGTCTCGATCTATCCCTATAGATCTTGATGCCCAATATATAAGCAGCTTCACCGAGGTCTTTCATTGAAAAATTCTTATTCAAGTATCCTTTTATGCTATCCAGAAATTCTATATCATTTCCAATCAATAATATGTCATCTACATGTAATATCAGAAATGCTACAGAGCTCCCACTCACTTTCTTGTAAATACAGGCTTCACCGTAAGTCTGTATAAAACCATATGCTTTGATCACATCATGAAAGCGTATATTCCAACTCCGAGATGCTTGCACCAGTCCATAAATGGATCGCTGGAGCTTGCACACTTTGCTAGCACCTTTAGGATCGACAAAACCTTCTAGTTGCATCGTATACAACCCTTCTTTAAGAAACCCGTTAAGGAATGCAGTTTTGACGTCCATTTGCCAGATTTCATAATCATAAAATGCGGCAACTGCTAACATGATTCGGATAGACTTAAGCATCACTACGGGTGAGAAAGTCTCATCGTAGTTAACCCCTTGAACTTGTCAAAAACCTTTCGCGACAAGTCAAGCTTTCTAGACAGTGATATTACCATCAGCGTCCGTCTTCCTCTTAAAGATCCATTTATTTTCAATGGCTTGCCGATCATCCGGCAAGTCCACCAAAGTCCACACTTTGTTCTCATACATGGATCCTATCTCAGATTTCTTGGCCTCAAGCCATTTGTCGGAATCTGGGCTCATCATAGCTTCTTCATAGTTTGTAGGTTCGCCGTTGTCTAACAACATGACTTCCAGGACAGGATTACCGTACCACTCTGGTGCGGAACATGTTCTGGTCGACCTACGAGGTTCAGTACTAACTTGATCCGAAGTTTCATGATCATCACCATTAGCTAGTTGGTGTAGGCATCACGGGAACGGTTTTCTCTTATGTGCTACTTTCCAATTCGAGAGAAGGTATAATTACCTCATCAAGTTCTACTTTCCTCCCACTCACTTCTTTCGAGAGAAACTCCTTGTCTAGAAATGACCCATTTTTAGCAACAAAGATCTTGCCTTCGGATTTGTGGTAGAAGGTGTACCCAATAGTTTCTTTAGGGTATCCTATGAAGACGCGCTTCTCCAATTTGGGTTCGAGCTTATCAGGCTGAAGCCTTTTGACATAAGCGTCGCATCCCCAAACTTTAAGAAATGACAACTTAGGTTTCTTGCCAAACCATAGTTCATATGGTGTCGTCTCAATGGATTTAGACGGTGCCCTATTTAATGTGAATGCGAGTGTCTCTAATGCATAACCCCCAAACGATAAAGGAAAATTGGTGAGAGACATCATAGAATGCACCATATCTAATAAAGTACGGTTACGACGTTCGGACACACCATTACGCTGTGGTGTTCCAGGTGGCGTGAGTTGTGAAACAATTCCACATTGTTCTAAATGAATGCCAAACTCGTAACTCAAATATTCGCCTCCGCGATCAGATCATAGAAACTTTATTTTCTTGTTACAATGATTCTCTACTTCACTCTGAAATTCTTTGAACTTTTCAAATGTTTTCAGACTTGTGTTTCAGCAAGTAGATATACCCATACCTACTTAAATTATCTGTGAAGGTTAGAAAATAACGATAGCCGCCGCGTGCCTCAACACTCATTGGACCGCATACATCGGTATGTATTATTTCCAATAAGTCATTAGCTCGCTCCATTGTTATAGAGAACGGAATTTTAGTCATCTTACCCATAAGGCATGGTTCGCAAGTATCAAATGATTCATAATCAAGTGATTCCAAAAGTCCATCCACATGGAGTTTCTTCATGCGCTTTACACCAATATGACCTAAACAGCATTGCCACAAGTATGTTGCACTATCATTATCAACTTTGCATCTTTTGGCATCAATATTATGAATATGTGTATCACTACGATCGAGATTCAACAAGAATAGACCATTCATCAAAGGTGCATGACCATAAAAGATATTACTCATATAAATAGAACAACCATTATTCTCTGAGTTCAATGAATAACCGTCTCGCAATAAACAAGATCCAGATATAATGTTCATGCTCAACGTTGGCACCAATTAACAATTATTGAGGTCTAAAACTAACCCCGAAGGTAGATGTAGAGGTAGCGTGCCGACGGCGATCACATCGACCTTGGAACCATTCCCGACGCGCATCGTCACCTCGTCCTTAGCCAATCTTCGTTTATTCTGCAGCTCCTGTTTCGAGTTACAAATATGAGCAACCGAACCAGTATCAAATACCCAGGCGCTACTATGAGCATTACTAAGGAACACATCAATAACATGTATATCAAATATACCTTTGTTTACTTTGCCATCCTTCTTGTCCGCCAAGTATTTGGGGCAGTTCTGCTTCTAGTGACCATTTCCTTTGAAGTAGAAGCACTCAGTTTCATGCTTGGGTCCAGCTTTGGGCTTCTTCACGGGAGCGGCAACTTGCTTGCCATTCTTCTTGAAGTTCCCTTTCTTTCCCTTGCCCTTTTTCTTGAAACTAGTGGTCTTGTTAACCATCAACACTTGATGCTCCTTCTTGATTTCTACCTCCGCGGCCTTAAGCATTGCGAAGAGCTCGGGAATCATTTTCGTCGTCCCTTGCATATTATAGTTCATCACAAAGCCTTTGTAGCTTGGTGGCAGTGACTGAAGAACTCTGTTAATAACACTCTCAACTAGAAGATCAATTCCCAGCTAAGTCAAGTGGTTATGATACCCAGACATTTTGAGTATGTGTTCACTGATAGAACTGTTCTCCTCCATCTTACAGCTATAAAACTTGTTGGAGACTTCATATCTCTCAACCCAGGCATTAGCTTGAAATATCAACTTCAGCTCTTGGAACATCTCACATGCTCCGCGGCGTTCAAAACGTCTTTGAAGTCCCAGTTCTAAGCCGTAAAGCATGGCACACTAAACTATTGAGTAGTCATCAGATCGAGCCTGCCAGACGTTCATAACATCTGCAGCAGCTCTTGTAGCAGGTCTGTCACCTAGCAGTGCATCAAGGACATAATTCTTCTGTGCAACAATGAGGATAATCCTCAAGTTATGGACCCAGTCCGTGTAGTTGCTACCATCATCTTTCAACTTAGCTTTCTCTAGGAACGCATTAAAATTCAAGGGAACGGTAGCACGGGCCATTGATCTACAACATAGATATGCAAAAACTATTAAGACTAAGTTCATGATAAATTTTAGTTCAAAGAATCAAATTACTAATGAACTCCCACTTAAATCAACATCCCTCAAGTTGTCTAAGTGATACATGATCCAAATCAACTAACCCATGTCCGATCATCACGTGAGATGGGGTAGTCATCAATGGTGAACATCTCTATGTTGATCATATCTACTATATGACTCACGTTCGACCTTTCGGTCTCCAGTGTTCCGAGACCATGTCTGTACATGCTAGGCTCGTCAAGGTTAACCCAAGTATTCTGCATGTGCAAAACTGGCTTACACCCGTTGTATGTGAACGTAGAGTCTATCACACCCGATCATCACGAGGTGCTTCGAAACGATGAACTTTAGCAACGGTGCATACTCGGGGAGAACACTTTTATCTTGAAATTAAGTGAAGGGATCATCTTATAATGCTACCGTCGTTCTAAGCAAAATAAGATGCATAAAGGATAAACATCACATGTAATAAAAAATATGTGACATGATATGGCCATCATCATCTTGTGCTTTTGATCTCCATCTCCAAAGCATCGGCATGATCTCCATCGTCACCGGCACGACACCTTGATCTCCATCGTTGCGTTGGGGTCGTCTCGCCAACTATTTCTAACGCATAGCAATAAAGTAAAGCAATTACATGGCGCTTAGTGATTGACACACAGGTCATACAATAATTAAAGACAACCCTATGGCTCCTGCCGGTTGTCGTATTCATCGACATGCAAGTCATGAACTTATTACAAAACATGATCATCTCATACATCACATATATCACATCATATCTTGACCATATCACATCACAACATGCCCTGCAAAAACAAGTTAGACGTCCTCTACTTTGTTGTTGCAAGTTTTACGTGGATGCTACGGGCAACTAGCAAGAACCGTTCTTACCTACACAAAACCACAATGGTGATTATCAAGTTGCTATTTAACCTTTTGCAAGGACCACCATAGTCAAATCCGATTCAACTAAAGTAGGAGAAACAAACACCCACTAGCCACCTTTATGCAAAACAAGTTGCATGCCAGTCGGTGGAACCGGTCTCATGTGCGTGGACATGTAAGGTTGGTCCGGGCCGCTTCTTCCCACAATGCCACCAAATCAAATTATGACATTGGTGGGAAGCAATATGAACCTCACCACCCACAACTCCTTTGTGTTCTACTCGTGCATATCATCTACGCATAGACCTGGCTCATGATGCCACTGTTGGGGAATGTTGCATGGAAAACAAAAAAATTCTACGCACACGCAAGATCTATCCATGGAGATGCACAGCTACGAAATGGGGGAGAACATCTACATACCCTTGTAGATCGCTAAGTGGAAGCGTTTATCAACGTGGTTGATGTAGTCATACACCTTTTTCATGATCCGTCCCGATCAAGTACCGAACGTACGACACCTCCGTGTTCAGCACACATTCAGCTCGATGACGTCCTCGCCTTCTCGATCCAGCAAGAGAGGCAAAGTAGTAGATGAGTTCAGGCAGCACGACAGCATGGTGACAGTGGTGGTGAAACTATCAGCAGGGCTTCGCCAAGCACAACGGACTTGGACGGAGGAGGAGCTAGAACTAGAGGGAGACGGGGCGCCGCACACGGCTTGGGGATCATGGTGTGTCTTGCCCCTCTCCCTCCTCTCATATATATAGGTGGGGAGGAGGAGGGAGGCAGCCTAGGGTGCCCCAAGGGGGCCGGCGGCCATCCCTAGGGCGCCTGCCCTAGGCGCCCCCCTTTCCTTCCTAGGGGGTGGAGGAGAAGGCAGGAGGAGGGCCGGTGGCTCCCTTGCCTTAGGCGCCCCCCTTTCCTTCCCAAGAGGGCCGGCGGCCAGGGAGAGGGTGTGCCGACCCCTTGTGGGCTGGTATGTTCCTCCCCTTGGCCCATTAGGCCCATAAACTCTCCGTAGGTCTCCCGGAACCCCTTCCGGTGATCCGATGAATACCCGGTGCATTCCGAAACCTTTCCGGAGACCAAATAGTATCGTCCTATATATCAATCTTTACCTCCGGACCACTCCGGAGCTCCTCGTCATGTCCATGATCTCATCTGGGATTCCGAACAACATTCGGTCACCAATTCACATAACTCATATAATACTATATCGTCAACGAACGTTAAGCGTGTGGACCCTACGGGTTCGAGAATGATGTAGACATGACCGAGATGCTTCTCCGGTTAATAAACAATAGTGGGACCTATATGCCCATATTGGTTCCTCAATATTCCACGAAGATCATTATCGGTCGAACCTTTATGACAACATACGTAGTTCCCTTTGTCTGTCGGTATGTTACTTGCCCGAGATTCGATCATCGGTATCTCCATACCTATTTCAATCTCGTTACCGGCAAGTCTCTTTACTCGTTCCGTAATACATCTTCTCGTAACTAAATCCTTAGTTACTTTGCTTGCAAGCTTCTTGTGATGATGTATTATCGAGAGGGCCCAGAGATACCTCTCCGATACACGGAGTGACAAATCCCAATCTCGATCCATGCCAACTCAACAGACACTTTCGGAGATACCTGTAGAGCATCTTTATGATCACCCAGTTACGTTGTGATGTTTGATAGCACACAAGGTACTCCTCCAGTATCCGGGTGTTGCATGATCTCATGGTCGAAGGAATATGTATTTGACATTAAGAAAGCAGTAGCAATAAACTGAACGATCATATGCTAAGCTAACGGATGGGTCTTGTTGTAGGATCGAAAGTAGGTCTAGAGGGGGGGGGGTGATTAGACTACTTGACCAAATAAAAATCTAACCTTTTCCCAATTTTAGTTGTGGGCAGATTTTAGCAATTAGCACAAGTCAAGCAATCAACCTACACATGGAATTCTAAGAGTGTAGCAGCAGAAAGTAAAACATTGCATATGAAGGTAAAGGGAAGGGTTTGGAGAGTGCAAATGCAATGATGACACGGAGATTGTTGGTGTGGTTCCGATAGGTGGTGCTATCGTACATCCACATTGATGGAGACTTCAACCCACGAAGGGTAACGGTTGCGCGAGTCCACGGAGGGCTCCACCCACGAAGGGTCCACGAAGAAGCAACCTTGTCTATCCCACCATGGCCATCGCCCACGAAGGACTTGCCTCACTCGGGTAGATCTTCACGAAGTAGGCGATCTCCTTGCCCTTACAAATTTCTTGGTTCAACTCCACAATCTTGTCGGAGGCTCCCAAGCGACACCTAACCAATCTAGGATACACCACTCTCCAAAAGGTAATAGATGGTGTGTTGATGATGAACTCCTTGCTCTTGTGCTTCAAATGATAGTCTCCCCAACACTCAACTCTCTCTCACAGATTTGGATATGGTGGAAAGATGATTTGAGTGGAAAGCAACTTCGGGAAGGCTAGAAATCAAGATTCTTGTGGTAGGATTGGTATATCTTGATCTCAACACATGAGTAGGTGGTTCTCTCTCAAAAAATGTATGCTGGAAGTGTAGGCATGTTCTGATGGCTCTCTCACAAATGGAGAAGGGGGTGGAGGGGTATATATAGCCTCCACACAAAAACCAACCATTACGCACATTTGACCCAACTCGGTCAGACCGAATAGAAGAACTCAGTGAGACCGATTTAGTTCAAAAAGTGAACGTTAGGAATCTCAGTGGGACCGACTGGAACAACTCGGTGGGACCGATGTGCTAGGGCTTAGGGCAAACATCAACTCGGTGGCACCGATTGCATCAACTCGGTGTCGGTGCAACAAACCCTAGGTCTGTTGCCCAGACTGTGCACAGGCATGGGGACGAGATTGAAGCACCAACCCAAGTCAGAATATGAGAGACCAAGAAGTTCAAAGGACTAACATGCAGATCAGAGGGACCAAGATCAAGCCAAAGAAGCAAGGCACCATCAAGAGAAGGGCCTCCTTTGTCGGGCAGGCGAGCTCGACAAGGAGCGAGGCCACCCCCGGAAGATGACGTCCAAGACGTCCCGGCAGGGCCTGCCAGGACACACGGAGGCGAAACCACCTCACCAACTACTCTACCACGACCCACGTCGTCAATCAGTGCGGTGTCGAACCGCGGAGTGACTAAGTGGCAGCCATTCACCACATGGCAGCCTCTCCCTACAGGAAACACCTGCAGATGACACCCGTCCTACGGCGTGTCAAGCGAGTAGGCGTGGAGCTGGCGAGATAGCTCGGCAAGCCTTGCCGGGTAACCAACGATGTGACGATGAGCGGTGCATTTAATGCGCCCTGTCAGCCCACAGAGTCACAGAGTTAGTTATGATAGCATTGTTTGCTATCTTATCAGTGCCTAATGACTGTTTTGCCATTGTGGTGACCCCTTAATCTATAAAAGGAGGCCCATGGCAACCGTAGAGAGGGTTAGAAGGTTGGGTAACTCAGACCCCCATACGCGCGTAGCCACTGCCGCCCTGAGGCAACCCTTGCCAGGCAAGTGTACTACGCTCCACCACCACCTTTCCACCATCAATCCACCAAAGTAGGAGTAGGGTTTTACGCCTCACGGTGGCCCAAACCTGGGTAAAAATGCCTGTGTGATCTCTGCCATGCTGCCACACGCTCGTCTGCTCTTTGTGCAACGCAACGCCCCCCTGCCGAACCAGCAAGGGGCCTCCTGGTCCCATAGGTGGCCGCGGTTTCCCGCGACATCTTTGGCGCGCCAGGTAGGGGGACCGCTTGCGCGAACCTGAAGGCGTGTGTAGCGCGTCACCTTCATCACCATCAGCATCATCGACAACTCCATCGACCATGGTGCCCAAGAAGAAACCCAGTTCTTCGGCTCATCCTTCCACCTCGAAGGCTAAGCCACCCGCGGCCTCTAACGCTGCGGGGGGTGCGGAGACACGCGAGGATGCGGACGCTGCTGGGGATGTGGTCGGGGCAGGCGGCATTGTCACCACTTCCCCCGCGGCCGACGCAGGAGCAGGAGACATCGGAGGAGAGCGGCATCAACAACATCCCGACGGGCACAACCGAAGGAACGACACTCGGGCCGGGGCGAATCACCGCCCTCCGACCGCTCCCACCACGGGTGCGGTCGCAGCGCGTGCACCTCCCTCAAGACGGGTCGACCAAGCTGCTGCGCCTGACGGAGCCACTGGCCCTCGAGCGCCTTCGCCGCACCACCCTGCCATCCAGGTGGTTGCCCCGCAGCAACAGGGGCGCAGTGCTGCCGCCACTAGCACCGTCAGGAGCCAAGCGACGGTGCGATCAAATTCATCATCACCCATGCCAAGTACAGCCTCGGAGGCCATGGCGCGGGCTCAGTTGCTGCTGAGGTTTCCGCCAGCGGCCGAGCAAATGGACGAATGGCGTGCCACCATCCAAAGTCTGCTCGGTTTCGCCGAAGCTGGGGGCTCACGGTGAGATGGCCCGCCACGGCCGCCCCAAGCGACAGCGACAGCTCATACTGCTGACCGTACATAAGGGGCCGTCCCCATGGTGTAGTCCCCACCACGGCAGCCAGCGCGAGCGCAACAGAATCAAGACCCCGAAAACGTCTCGATGGCCTCTTCTGACCCTCGAGCGCGTCCAGGCCAATGATGAGCCCCGGAGGATAGGCGGAGAGGAGGCACGCGCGCTGTTGTCGAGCAACGCCGTGACGACCTCCGCCGGACCGATGGGTGCGACGGTCCCGGCGTCGACGAGCCCGCGCTCGGTATTGGCGGGTGCCTACCTTTCGAGGTTGGCTGCCCTGCCTTTACCCATGAGCCGCGGCAAGTCCGTTGGCCGTCCATTTGCATGTTCAAGCCAGAGATACCTGAGAAGTACGATGGGAGGCTGAACCCGGCAGAGTTCCTGAGCATCTACACCATCGCTGTTCAGGCTGCCGGGGGAAGAGATGAGAAGGTGTTCGCCAACTACTTTCCTTTGGCCCTCAAGTCCAATGTGAGGTCTTGGTTGATGCACCTGTCGGAGAACTCCATTTCGTCATGGGCAGACCTGTGCCATGAGTTCATCGGTGCCTTCACCGGTGGCCACCAAGAGCCGGGCCGACCCAGCGACTTGCAGCTTCTCCAACAAAAGGAAGGAGAGACCCTCCGTAAGTATTTACAGAGATTCAGCAAAGTTCATAGAAATATCCCAAATATCCATCCGGCAGCCGTGATAGCCGCCTTCCAGTCCAATGTGCGCAATCGCCGGATTCATTCCAAGATGAATGTACGATTGCCCAAGACTGTGAAGGACTTCTACACATTGGTGGATAAGTGTGCTCGGATGGAGGAGGGAAGAAAGTTGCTCGGAGAGGAAGATTGCACCAATATTGATTCAGAGGATGAGGATGAATCAACCAGTCAGAAGAAGAGCAAGAAGCGTAGTAAGAAGCGAAGGGATAAGGCAGTGATGATGGTTGAAGGATCGGGTATGCCTAGTACCAGCAAGAAGGCCAAAGCTGAGGCCCCCGGCAAGGAAGCTGCCGTGTGCGCTGACTGCTGGGAAGCCGCTGCTGCCGACAAAGCCGGGAAAGGTGATGGGCCGTATTGCAAGATTCATCGGACCAAGGGCCACGACCTTTGTGACGACCCCGGCTTAATCGTGCACTAATCATACACGCAAATGCACACGATTAAGCCTAAGGACTCACTCGAAGATATCACAACACAACTCTAAAACATAAACAAAGTCATACAAGCTTAATATTACAAGCCAGTGCCTCGAGGGCTCGAATACATAGCTCGATGGCATACAAGTGTCAGCGGAAGCATCAGATATCTGGGTACAGATATATTACAGATAGAGAGATAAGCCTTCACAGAGGCGGGGCAAAATAAAACTCTACGATCGAAAGACGTGGGCCTCCTGCCCTGGACCCTCCGAATCCTACTCCTGGTCGTTGGTCGGCTCCTCGTACTAGTAGTACTCTCCGAGCTGGTAGTAGTAGTGGTCGTCGACGGGGACAACTGGCTCTGGGGCTCCATCGTCTGGATGCGACAAAGGGATAAAGGGGGAAAAAGGAAAATAAAGCAAACGTGAGTACTCATCCGAAGTACTCAGCAAGCAAGGATCTACACTACATATGCAACATTTTCAAAGGGGGCTGTATATGTGGACTGGGCTGCAGAAATGCCAGAATAGAGGGGGAAAAGCCTAGTCCTATCGAAGACTAGCATCTTCAGCATCTTCAACAGTCTCGCAGCATTAGAAGAGAGCAGAATAACATAATGTAAATTATAGCAGTAATGTCATCAACCTCGGCCAGAGATTCTTCCTCGACTCCCTGCGAGAAAGCAATCCCAGAGCCGTACTATCCAGTTCTCATCTCAAGTTCTAGTTGTACCGATCGGGATACAACTCCGAGTGTCCGTTAGTGGATTAGGAGCGCGCGGTAACGAGCAGAGACTCACGATCGATGTGACCCCGTCGCCCCGTCTCGAGGACTTGCGGCAAGGGCTAAGAATGCCCGGCCACGCCTCGTAGTTATCTCGCGGGCACCTCTCAGGTCAACCCGACTCCACATCACTTCGCATTCATGCTTGCGCGGGTACCCCTCAGGGCCGACCCGTCTTTAGTGTCATGTTTCAGTATAAGTCACAGTAACAACAGTAACCGTGTGTCTAACACCAAGGGAACCCTGAGGGATCACCCTCGGTGGAGTCCCACCTGATGTTCTCGTCATGGTGAATGAAGGAGGTATCACCCTCGAGGTCCACACTTGAACAGTTGCACGACGATGTCGTTATCGGGGGTGGTGTAGGAGGAATCACCCTCGCTTACCACGACCGATTAACTAACCTACAAGGTTATCATCAGAAGTGCTGACGAGGTATCACCCTCGGCACTCGATAGTAACCCAGTAGTGTCGAGCAATTTAAGGGGGAAGTGACGTGCGGTGCCAGGGTCTGATCTTCGATCCCGATAATCGGGTCTTCTGATTATCCAGCGGGGCAGTCGGTACAAGTGGGTCTCTGATAAGGCTCTACCCATCCTATACTAAACAGTTTAGGAGAACAGGCAGGTATCAAAAGTAGGCTACAATAAAACAGGCTATGCAGCAGATATAGGACAACAGTAGCAGCAGTAACTTCTAATGCAAGCATAAGAGAGAAGAGAGTGGGCGATATCGGAATGCTCAAAATGGGGGTGCTTGCCTGTCTGCTTTGCGGCAAGGGCAAGGTCGTCGGGGGTGTCGTCGGGGACGTAGTCGTACTCCGGAGCTGCGTCTGCCTCGGAAGCTATGTCAACGTCGGGGTCTACCGAGAGAGAAGAGGGGGAAGAAACAAGTAAATAGAATGCAAACAGATGCAACACAGTGCGTGCGATGCTATGATGCAGTGCAGGGTTGCCTAAATATGCCTCTAAGTCATTTTAGTTATTTTTAGAATTAATCTGGGATTTATTAATCGGTGTGTGTGCACTATTCATCTACCGGAATCGAGCTCGGAGTTACGAGTTCTTCTACGTAGGGGGTTCCGACAAGGAAACAGACGGCACGATCAAACTCGTCTCGTCGTTCTGAGCAACTTTCATGTTTTAACTTTTTTGATCTGAGCTACGGTTTAAAAGTTATTAATTTTTAAAGATTTAATTGATTTTCTAGAATTAATTGTATTAACAGAATTGAATTATGATGTCAGCATGAGGTAATGCTGACATCAGCAAGTCAACAGTGGGACCCACATGTCAGCCTCTGTTATTTAACAGTGATTTTATCTAATCTATCAGGGTTAATTAATCAGGTGGGGCCCTACTGTCAGTGTCACTAACTTTTTAATTAATTAAGCTCAATTAGCAAAAGTGATTAATTAGTCTAATAAAAGAGACGGGCCCACACGTCAGCGGCACAAGTGAACAGTGCCCCGCGTTGACCGTGGTCAACCCGGTCAAACGCGGCTAGGGGGGCCCACAGGTCAGTGGGTAAAAGCGGGCCCCACACCTTTCCACGTCGGACGCCAGACGGAAACGCTCCGGCGAGGCCGTCCGCGGCAGCGCAACTCCGGTGAGCGTCGGATTTGCCCTACACCTCATCAAATCACGCGCGGTAACCTGCGTTCGAACGGCCGCAACCATCCGCGTCGACTAGCGGCGGCGCCGGACCGAATGGTCGTCGGAAAAGTGGTCGGCGGCAAGCTTAGGCGGCAGCGCGATCGGGACCTCGTCGGAGACTAATGTAGGAGGCATGGGGAAGCGCGTGTGCGGGTGCGTTCGGCTCCTGGAAGCACCAGGAGCACGATGCCGTGCTCAGGCGGGCTAGACAGAGGCCATGGCCACGACGGCGAGGTGCTCAGCGGCGGTGAGCGCACGGTCAGCGATGGCAGCTAGCTGCAGGCGACGACAGGCATCGCAAAGCGACGGAGAGGAATGAGGGGAGCTCACCGAGTGGTCACGAAAGACCGTTGACAGATTAGGAGCAGCAGGGCAGCTCGAGGTCGCCGGAGTTCGCCGGGGATCCGAGGAGGAAGACGAGGATGGTTTGCTCGATGCAGAAAGGCCCTGCTCCGCCCGATGGCACTGATCGACGCAGCGTTCGTCGGCGGAGATGACAGGCATGGAGAGGCGGCGAGGCAGGGTCTGTGGCCACGGCGAATGACGGAACGCGGCGGCGGTGGCGCTCTGCTTCGATGGATCTGAGGAGGAAGAAGAACGGAGCGAGCGATGGGAGAGGGAAGAAGTGACAGGGAGGACCAGGGGGAGAGGGAACGGCTCGCCCTTATCCCCTCCTCGTCCCTGTAGCGTCGGTGGGGCGGCGGCGTGTCGACGCCTCGCCGGCGCGCGGGCGCTCGGCCAGGGGCGTGGTGACACGCAGGAGGGAGAGAGGTAATGGGCCAAGTGGGCCGGCGGTCAGGGCACTGTGCACTAAGGCCCAGTGCACAGTGCCTCGTGTTATTTTCTATTTCTGTTTTGTGTTTTTCTTTTATTATTTTCTGTTTGGTATTAGTTAGGCCACTTGTGCACCTTTTTGTAAAATATGGAACTTGGTCCAAATAATGCAATGCAATATTACCCATCACCGAAAACTTGTTTGGACAGATTTGGATTTCATTTGAATTTGAAATGATTTTAAATGGATTTAATAATGATATTTTGATGCTGTTTCAAATTGTTTGAGTCATTTAATTAATCCAAATGCTACTGGTGATATTTTTATAAATGCTTCTGGAATATTTGCTAATTAGTGAACATTTTTCCAAAGGTGTTTGAGAAAAATTTATGTTGCACTTTTGAATTTGAGTTGATTTTCAGATTGGAGTTGATTTACTTTGGATAACCACTATGTTTAGGCACTGCAAATGATATGACTTGACATTATTAGCAGTTGATCATAATGGCTATTACACAGGGGTGTTACAACCTTCAAGAGTGTTATCAGGTTGAGCAGCTTGTCAAAAGACAGAAAGCAGAGTATGAGAAGCGTGACAAGGAAAAGGGTCAGAATGTTGCTGGCGGCAAGGGCCGAGGTGGTGAAGTAAATCGCCCCGGCAAACCCTTTTGGAACCCAGGAAAACCCGCCAGAGGTCGAGAGAAGGAAGCCTGTGGTGATGAGAGTGATGGAGGGGATGATGAGGAAACCAGTGAGCAAGAGTTTCAGAAGGCCACCGACGCCCTGTGCATTGACGGGGGTGCATCTCTGCACACCTCTCACCGCCAACTCAAGCGGTGGGCGCGAGAAGTCAATGCCGTGGAGCCAACGCCCAAGGCCCGAAAGACGCTCAAGTTGTCCCGTACGCCCATCATCTTTGACGAGGAGGATCATCCTAGCCGTACCACTGCGGTAGGGTGTTTGCCGTTGTTGGTCTCCCCAACAATCTGCAACCTCAAGGTCACGAAGATGTTGGTGGACGGCGGGGCCGGGTTGAATCTGATTTCCCTAGAAGTTATCAGCAAGCTTCAGATAGTAGAGGAAGAGCTAGAGGTTACCGGCACATTTCAAGGAGTTAATCCCGGCAGGAGCCGTCCTAAGGAAAAGATCACGTTGCCGGTAACGTTTGGGGGAGAACTGAACTACCGGACTGAGAGGATTGTGTTTGATCTCCCCCTGCCATACAATGGGATTCTTGGACGCCCGGCCCTGGCTAAGTTCATGGCAGCATCTCACTATGCCTACAACACCTTGAAGATGCCTGGGCCACTGGGAGTCATCACCATCCCATCATATGAGAAGGATGCAATCATTTGTGTGGACAAGATGTACCGGGATGCGGTCGCAGCAGAGGCAGCGGCAGCAGTAGCTCCCATTAAGGAAAGCAAAGGAAAGAAGAGGGATTGCAGGGACTCCGGCAAAGAGTCCGGGAAGCGTGCCCCCACCGAGTGCACGGCACCCATTGGCGACGTGCCGGAGTATTCCAATGGCAAGAGATCCAAGGTCGCTGCACCCCAAGTGAAGAAGGTCCCAGCAGGGCTGGCTGGCATTGATGGTACTTTCACTATCAGCGCCACCCTTGATGACAAATAGGAAAGCGCGCTCGTTGCCTTCCTGCGGGCGAATATCGATGTGTTTGCCTGGCAACCATCTGATATCCCCGGTGTTCCCAGGGAGGTAATCGAGCACCACCTTGCTGTCTGCCCACATGCCCGACCTGTCAAGCAGAAAGTCCAGAAGCAGGCCTTGGAGAGGTAGCAGTTCATTGCAGAAGAGATCAAGAGACTAGAGGCAGCTGGATTGGTCAGAGGAGTACTGCATCCCACGTGGTTGGCAAACCCAGTGGTAGTCCGAAAGGCTAACGGGAAGTGGAGGCTTTGCATAGATTTCACAGATCTCAACAAGGCTTGCCCGAAGGACCCGTTTCCCTTGCCGCGTATCGATCAGATTGTGGATTCCACTTCAGGTTGTGATTTGCTCTCCTTTCTGGATGCGTATTCTGGGTATCACCAGATCTTCATGTCCAAGGAAGATGAAGAGAAGACGTCGTTCATCACTCCATGTGGTACGTACTGTTTTGTCCGCATGCCATTCGGATTAAAGAGTGCCGGGTCCACTTTTGCAAGGGCAGTCCAGATTGGTTTTGAGCCACAGTTGCACAGAAACATAGAAGCCTATATGGATGATATTGTGGTCAAGACCAAGGATAGGGCCACCCTTATTCAAGATTTGGAGGAGACGTTTGCTAATCTGCGCAAAATCAATTTGAAGCTCAACCCGGAGACGTGTGTATTTGGTGTTCCCTCTGGCAAGTTGCTTGGGTTCTTTGTATCCCATCGTGGGATCGAAGCCAATCCCGACAAGATCAAGGCTATCGAGCAGATCCAAGCACCAAGGACAGTTAAGCATGTGAGGCGTCTGACAGGATGCGTTGCCGCGCTAAGCAGATTCATCTCCAAGTCTGCCGAGCGCGCCCTGCCGTTCTTCAAAATTTTGAAGAAGGCAGGACCCATGAAGTGGACCCCGGAAGCAGATGCAGCTTTGCAAGAGTTGAAGGCCTACTTGTCCTCCATGCCTACCTTGGTCGCTCCCAAACCCCAGGAGCCGTTGCTGCTGTACTTAGCGGCAACCAACCAAGTAGTCAGTGCAGCTTTGGTAGCGCAGCGAAAAGCGGATGAAGCAGAGAGTGAGCAGAGACCGGCAGAGTCAGAAAAGGACCAGGACTGCAATGAGCATGGCAACGAGAGCAACCCCAAGGACGTGGCAAGGAAGAAAGTGGTGCAGTGCCCAGTGTACTTCATTAGCTCCTTATTACAGGGGGCTAGATCAAGGTACTCTGGCGTGCAAAAGTTGATCTTTGGTCTCATCATGGCCTCAAGGAAACTGCGCCACTACTTCCAAGCCCATGAGATCACGGTTGTCACTCGTTTCTTGTTGCAACGGATACTCCGAAACCCTGAGGCTACCGGCAGAATAGTGGAGTGGGCTTTGGAGTTATCCATTTTTGGTTTGAAGTTTGAAAGCACATCAACTATTCAGAGCAGGGCATTGGCAGAGTTTATTGCAGAATGGACGCCAACCCCTGATGAGGAAGTGACGGAGATAGCTATCCCCGGCAAGGAATAGCCCCAAGAATGGATTATGTATTTTGATGGTGCTTTTTCCCTACAAGGTGCAGGAGCTGGCGTGCTTCTTGTTACCCCCTCCGGGGAGCACTTGAGGTACGTCGTCCAAATGCATTTTGCCCAGGAAGAAGCGACCAACAATACAGCAGAATATGAAGGGCTCCTTGCCGGGCTCAGGATTGCAGCTGAATTGGGAATTAAGAAGCTGATCATTTGAGGAGATTCACAGCTTGTGGTGAGACAAGTTAACAAGGATTACCAAAGTCCATTGATGGAGGCATACGTCGAGGAAGTGAGGAGATTGGAGGAGCACTTTGACGGATTGCAAACAGAGCACGTACCCCGTGCGGAAAATAGCATAGCTGATCATCTGTCAAAGTGTGCTGCGCAGAAGCTCCCTGTGGAACCAGGGACTTTTGTTCTCCATCTCACTCAGCCCTCTGTATCCCCAGCAACAATAGCCCGAAAAAGGAGAAAGTTGGACTCCGGTAAGCCTCTCCTGCTAGAGCCATCCGCTCCTGGCAGAGACCCTGCCGAAAACAACTCCTCGCAGTCTGCCGGACCACCCCCTCCAGCCGGGCCCATGGACCCCGTGAACGAGGCATGTGCTCCCGCAGCAGAGGAGGTGCCGCTAGTCCTCGTTGCCGAGCCCCAGGCTACAACTTGGGCAAGGCACATTGTCCACTTCCTCCAAACCGGAGAGCTTCCCGGCAACCAAGACAAAGCTGAAAAAGTAGCCCAGAGGGCCAGTATGTATCAGTTTGTCGATGACACTCTGTACAGAAGGAGGCCCAACGGTGTGAAATTAAAGTGTGTCTGCCGGGAAGAAGGAAAGGAACTGCTGGTTGAGATACACAAAGGCATGTGCGGCTCCCACATTGGATCAAGGGCACTAGTTGGGAAAGCATTCCGGCAAGCATTCTATTGGCCCACAGCCCTCCAAGATGCGGTCGAGCTAGTCACCAAGTGTGAAGCCTGCCAGTTCCATTCCAAGAAAACCCACCTGCCTGCCCAAGCTCTTCAAACAATCCCTCTATCATGGCCATTTTTGGTCTGGGGGCTCGATATCATCGGCCCCTTCCCCCGAGTAATCGGGGGCTTTGAATTCTTGTTCATTGCTATCGACAAGTTTACAAAGTGGCCGGAAGTGACTGCCTAGAGAAAGGTGACTGCTCAGTCAGCTATCAAGTTCTTGAAAGAATTGGTGTGTCGTTTTGGAGTTCCGGCAAGGATCATTACCGACAACGACACCCAGTTCACGAGCCGCGCCTTCATGCAATATGTTCATGCCCTCGGATGCAAAATCTCATTTGCCTCTGCGGCACACCCCCGGAGCAATGGGCAAGCTGAGAGGGCGAACGCTGAAGTGCTGCATGGACTCAAGACGAGAACCTTTGATACGCTGTAGAAGCGCGGCAGGCGGTGGATCGAGGAGCTGCCGGTAGTTCTCTGGTCCCTCAGAACGACACCAAACCGAGCTACCGGGCATACTCCCTTCTCCCTGGTCTACGGGGCAGAAGCAGTTATCCCCACGGAACTCATTTACGGGTCGCCTCGAGTGCTTACCTACGATGAAGTAGCACAAGATCAGCACCGGCGTGACGACGCTGTGCTACTCGAGGAGAACCGTCTCCGGGCTGCTACGCGTGCTGCACGCTATCAGCAAGCCCTACGTCGCTATCATAGCCGCAGGGTTCACGCCCGGTGTTTTGAGGAAGGTGACCTTGTCCATAGGCGCGTTCACTCCGCCAAGGGTACAAACAAGTTGTCACCGAAGTTGGAAGGCCCTTACCGGGTAGTACGAGTCACCAGACCTGGCACAGTCCGTCTGGAGACCGGAGATGGCATTCAGTTGCAAAACTCATGGAATATTGAGCATCTCCGCAAGTTCTACCCGTAAGGCGCGGCTGTCGGGCCCTGCCCGGCAGCCACCCTTTTGTACAGGCCTTGCCTCAGCTGCATGTAACCCCTTATACAAAGCCAGGGCGATGAACCTGTGCAAGAGAAAATAAAGAAGCACTGTGGGGGGCCCCCGACCTAGATTGCATGCATGCATGAGCATCCCAAGATCACTGCATAAGCATTTGCATATGCATATAGATAGGATCGCATCCTGCATTCATTCTCATCTGCATGAAGCTGCAGGTTCCTGCTGTGGACTTGGCTTCGATGAGGAGTTGAGAAGATTGCCCGGCACTGCGATCCCCGGCAAGCCAAACAGATAAGTTGTACCTCCTGTCCATTAGTGTTCTGTAAGTTATAACTTGTGCATAAGAAAACCCCGCCACTCCTTTGAGACTTAGGTGCTCCCATCCCTGACTCGAACGTTGCTTCAGACGGGATGGTCGTAGTGGCCTCTGGTAAAAAGAAGTTGGCGGGGGGCTGGCCCCTTTGCCTGTTGCCCGGTAGACACAGCTCTCCGGCAGACAGAAAAGGTGCCGGCAGGATAGCCTGCCGGGGAAAACTCGTTTACTTACACTAAAGAGGCATCTCGCCTCTGCATGGACATACACATGCACGGGTTCCCAGCAAGGTTCATCTTTTTCATTAATATGCTAATACAAGTACAAGCATTACAGAACGCAAACATGGACTCGAGAGATTACATTATTTGAATTAAAATTTGGCAAGTGCCTGCAGATTTAAGATTGAAAAAAGATAAGTGCCCCGTAATGCCCTTTCTTGTCCCTCTACTCCTAGGCATGGCCGTCGAAGGCGAGGAGGGCAAAAGGAGTGACTAGGCGGGAGTCCAGCCCGCCCCCCTCGGGCTCCGGGAGAGGTAGCCCGACGGGAGCAGGAGCACCGGGGAACGCGTCGATGGAGAGCATGGCGGAGGCGACCCGTCGACCGTCGCCACCAGGGCTAGCAGGACATGGCAGGGCTACCGGAGCTGCAGCCCGAGAGGAAGCCTGCCGGGGTCCAGCTGGAGGACTGATGGAGGAGCCTGGGAGAACCATCCCCACCTCTGCATCCAACTCCCCGGCAAATCGCACTGCCGGGAAGGAGATGCGGATGCAGATGACGGTGCTGCCGCCTGATGAAGATGGTGCGGGCGGCGATCAGCCGGAGTCAGAGTCGTCGCTCCCACGCCCGCTGCCGTCATCATCACCGTCACGCTCCTCCTCGTTGCTTCCGCTCAAGGAGGAGCTTTCGTCGTCAGTCGAGCTCTCCGCGCAGCACCCTAAGCGACCTCCCGAGCGCTCGAAGATCTTGATGGAGAGCAGGCCGCTCTCCATTAGTTTGAACTGGAGAACGTGCCCCTCCGAGAAGTCGTGGGCACGGGCGAAAGTCTTCCAGCCACGACAAAGGTACATGACGTGAGGGGCAGGGAAGTCGACATCAACCCACATGTTGCCGTTCCCACAGCCCCTCATGTGCAACCTCAGAGCGCGCGGTTGCTCGAGCTCCATCTCCCGCGCAAAGGGAGTTGGAAGGCGAAGATGACCACACAGGGGCTTGTATAGCCTGATGATGAACTCTCGAGGTTGGTCCCCAACATGGCCTTCCATCGGGGGAGGAGCCGCCGGCGGGGGCGTAGCCAAGGCGCCGCCCCGCCCTCCTCCTCCTCGAGCACCATGGAGACCTCGACCTCGTCCCCTCCCTCGTCCCCTCATGGCGGGTTCCGCCACCACAGGATCCGAAGGAGGAGGGATGCGCTGTCGAATAGAAGCCCTCGTCGCCGCCGCTGGGGCACCGTCGCGCCCTCGCCCTCTCACCATGGCTAGAAGGGAAGAATTGCGGAGAAGAAGAAGTGTGTGCAGAGAGGCACCGCCCCTGCCCCTTTTTATAGGGGGATGGGGTAGGGGCCGGCTCCTCATATGGGAAATGGCTGCCCCGCTCCACCAATGCGGCCTCGCTGCACCCTCTGGAGCTTTGAGGATCAAGGCCGATCCTCTGCGCCAACCATCAGCGCTTGGTTTTCGGCCATGGCACTCCTCCCCGTGCCCTCCACATCCACCACCTACCACACCCAATGCATGTGAAACACGTGACAGGTGCGTGCAAAACGGGAGGCAAGTGGGATGGCAGTTTCCGCCCCGTGATCATGGGGCGAGGAGAACCCGCAGGCCACAATCAAAGTTCTTCCACAGCATTGCGCACGACGCGCGGAGAAACCGGAAACTGGCCCGGAATCAAGGATAATGAAGAAGCAAAGAAGACCTCAAGAGACCAGCCTCTTCAGTGACCCCGCCTGTGCACTTATTAGGCCCTACCCCGACGATGCTCGGCAGCGTGTTCGGGGCAGGCCCACAGGCTTCTGTCGGTGCAACAAACCCTGGGTCTGTTGCCTAGCATGGGGACGAGATTGAAGCACCAACCCAAGTCAGAATACGAGAGACCAATAAGTTCAAAGGACTAACATGCAGATCAGAGGGACCAAGATCAAGCTAAAGAAGCAAGGCACCATCAGGAGAAGGGCCTTCTTTGTCGGGCAGGTGAGCTCGGCAAGGAGCGAGGTCACCCCCGGAAGACGACATCCAAGACGTCCCGGCAGGGCCTGCCGGGACACACGGAGGTGAAACCACCTCACCAACTACTCCACCACGACCCACGTCGTCAATCAGTGCGGTGTCGAACCGCGGAGTGACTAAGTGGCAGCCATTCACCACATGGCAGCCTCTCCCTACAGGAAACACCTGCAGATGACACCCGTCCTGCGGCGTGTCAAGCGAGCAGGCGTGGAGCTGGCGAGATAGCCCGGCAAGCCTTGCCGGGCAACCAACGATGTGACGATGAGCGGTGCATTTAATGCACCCTGTCAGCCCACAGAGTTAGGTATGATAGCACTGTTTGCTATCTTATCAGTGCCTAATGACTGTTTTGCCATTGTGGTGACCCCTTAATCTATAAAAGGAGGCCCATGGCGACCGTAGAGAGGGTTAGAAGGTTGGGTAACTCAGACCCCCATATGCCCGTAGCCACTGCCGCCCTGAGGCAACCCTTGCCGGGTAAGTGTACTACGCTCCACCACCACCTTTCCACCATCAATCCACCAAAGCAAGAGTAGGGTTTTACGCCTCACGGTGGCCCGAACCTGGGTAAAAATGCCTGTGTGATCTCTGCCGTGCTGCCACACGCTCGTCTGCTCTTTGTGCAATGCGACGCCCCCCTGCCGAACCAGCAAGGGGCCTCCTGGTCCCATAGGTGGCCGCGGTTTCCCGCGACACTCGGTGAGACCGAAGTGAAGCAATAAGGTAACAGAGAAAATGTCAAGCCAACTCGGTGTGACGGATCGCAATTTCAGTGAGACCGAAACAATTGCAACAGGCAATAGAGAGTTTGCAAGGCCATCTCGGTGAGACCGAGATCCATATCGGTGTGACCAAACTGTTAGGGTTTCTGGTAGTGGCTATTTTATATGAACTCGGTGGCTCCGGATAGAATGATTCGGTGGGGCCAAGTTTTACTTTGGGTTTTGGACATATTTGGAATGAGAAAGTGGTTGAGGGTTTTGGAGCAATATCACTAAGCACTTTGAGCAAGCAAGCCATTAAGCAACACCTCATCCCTTTTTAATAGTATTGGCTTTCCTATGGACTCAATGTGATCTTGGATCACTAAAAGTAAAATGAAGAGTCTTGAGCTTTTGCCAATATGTGTCCTTCGCATTTTGAGGGGTCCACATCTCTAGTCCATGCCATGCCATTCATTGAACTTTCTGAAATATTAAACTTGAATGGATATTAGTTCAATGAGCTATATGTTGTTATGAATTACCAAAACCACCTGGGGATTAGTTGCACTTTCACTTGTCCATCACATCATTCTCCTAATGATGTGATCCCGTTATGAAGTGACAAGATATGTCCATGGTTAGGAAACCTTAACCATCTTTTGATCAACGAGCTAGTCTAGTAGAGGCTCACTAGGGACACGGTATTTGTTTATGTATCCACACATGTATTTAAGTTTCCGGTCAATACAATTCTAGCATGAATAATAAACCTTTATCATGATTAAGGAAATATAATAATAACCACTTTATTATTGCCTCTAGGGCATATTTCCAACATCTATCCCCATAGGGGCATGCGTAGTAGTTCTTTGCTTCGAGGGCTAATAAACTTTTGCAATAAGTATATGAGTTCTTTATGACTAATGTGAGTCCATGGATTATACGCACTCTTACCTTTCCGCAATTTGCTAGCCTCTTCAGTACCGTGCATTGCCCTTTCTCACCTCGAGAGTCGGTGCAAACTTCGCCGGTGCATCCAAACCCCGTGATATGATACACTCTATCACACATAAGCCTTATTATATCTTCCTCAAAACAGCCACCATACCTACCTATTATGGCCTTTCCATAGCCATTCCGAGATATATCGCCATGCAACTTCCACCGCTTCCATTTTGATGACTTGAGCATTCATTGTCATATTGCTTTGCATGATCGTAAGATAGCTAGCATGATATTTCCATTGCTTGTCCGTTTTTTGATATCGTTGTTATGCTAGATCATTGCACATCCTGGTACACTGCCAGAGGCATTCATATAGAGTCATACTTTGTTCTAGGTATCGAGTTGTAATTTTTATTTCTTTTGAGTTGTAAGTAAATAGAAGTGTGATGATCATCATTATTCATTATTAGAGCATGTCCCAGTGAGGAATGGATGATGGAGACTATGATTCCCCCACAAGTCGTGTTGAGACTCCGGACAAATATAAAAAGAAAAAGAAAAAAAAAGAAAAAAGTGAGGCCAAAAAGTGCCCAAGAAAAAAGAAAAAAAGGAAAAAAAGAAGAAAAGAAAAGAAAAATGAGAGAAAAGAGAGAAGGGGCATGTTAATTCCACACTTGTGCTTCAAAGTAGCATCATGTTTTTCATATAGAGAGTCTCCTATGTTGTCACTTTCATATACTAGTGGGAATTTTTCATTATAGAGTTAGATGCACACCCACTTAGTTTTCATGTTGAGCTTTCATACACTTATAGCTCTTAGTGCATTCGTTGCATGCCAATCCCTACTCCTCGCATTGATATCAATTGATGGGCATCTCCATAGCCCGTTGGTTAGCCGCGTCGATGTGAGACTTTCTTACTTTTTTGTCTTCTCTATATTTACCCCTATCGTCATACTCTATTCCACCCATAGTGCTATATCCATGGCTTGCGCTCATGTATTGCGTGAGGTTGAAAAAGCTGAAGCGCGTTAAAAAGTATGAACCAATTGCTCAGCTTGTCATCTGGGTTGTGCATGATAAATACTTTGTGTTAAGAAGACAGAGCATGACAAGACTATATGATTTTGTAGGGATAGCTTTCTTTAGCGTTGATATTTTGAAATACACAATTGTTTGTTGGGATGCCTGAGTATTGATGTCTTTATGTCAAATTATAGACTATTGCTTTGAATCATTCATGTCTTAATATTCATGCCATGATTAGTATATGATCAAGATTATGCTAGGTAGCATTCCACATCAAAAATTATTATTTTTATCATTTACCTACTCGAGGACGAGCAGGAATTAAGCTTGGGGATGCTGATACGTCTCCGTCGTATCTATAATTTTTGATTGTTTCATGCCAATATTAAACAACTTTCACATACTTTTGGCAACATTTTATATGATTTATTGGACTAACATATTGATCCAGTGCCCAGTGCCAGTTCCTGTTTGTTGCATGTTTTTTTGTTTCACAAAATATCCATATCAAACGAAGTCCAAACATGATAAAAATTTACAAAGAATTATTTTGGAATATTTGTGATTTTTGGGAGGTGGATTCAACGCAAACGGGGGACCACAGCTCCCAAGATACACCAGGGCACGCCCCAGGCCCCAGGCGCGCCCAAGTGTCTTGTGCCCTCCTCATAAGTCGGTTGGAGCTCTACTTCGGGCGCAAGGAAGCTTATATCCGGAAAAAAAATCGTGTTAAAATCTCAGTGCAATCGGAGTTACGGATCTCTGGATATTTAAGAAATGGTTTTCGGCCAGATCGGGGGAATGCGAAACAAAAGAGAACAGAGAGGGAAATCCAATCTCGGAGGGGCTTTTGCCCCTACGCCGCCATGGAGGCCATGGACCAGAGGGGGAACTCTCCTCCCATCTAGGGGGAGGCCAAGGAAGAAGAAGAAGGAGGGGGCTCTCTCCCCCTCTCTCCCGGTGGCGCCGAAACGCAGCCAGGGCAATCATCGTGTGATGGCGATCTACTCCAACAACTCCATCATCTTCACCAACATCTTCATCACCTTTTCCCATCTATACTTAGCGGTCCACTCTCCTGCAACCTGCTGTACCCTCAACTCGAACATGGTGCTTTATGCTTCATACTATTATCCAATGATTTGTTGCCATCCTATGATGTCTAAGTAGATTTTTGTTGTCCTATCGTTAATTGGTGAATTGCTATGGTTGGTTTAATTTGCTTGTGGTTATGTTGCTGTCCTTTGGTGCCCATCATATGAGCGCGCGTGTGGATCACACCATAGGGTTAGTTGTATGTTGATAGGACTATGCATTGGAGGGCAAGGGTGACAGCAGCGTCAGCCTACCATAGAAATTGATGCACATGGGATTGAAGGGGGACCAATATATATCTTAAATTCTTAATGCTATGGTTGGGTTTTACCTTAATGAACATTAGTAGTTGCGGATGCTTGCTAATAGTTCCAATCATAAGTGCATAGAATTCCAAGTAAGGGATGACATGCTAGCAGTGGCCTCTCCCACATAAAAACTTGCTATCAGTCTAGTAACGTAGTCGATTGATAAGGGACAATTCCGCAAATCCTACCACCACTAAACCACACTCGTTTTACTAAACTTAATAATTTTTTTATTTAAACAACACCTAACTTTTATTTTCACGTTCTTTATTATCTTGCAAACCTATCCACACCTACAAAGTACTTCTAGTTTTATTCTTGTTCTAGATAAAGCAAACGTTAAGTGTGCATAGAGTTGTATCGGTGGTCCATAGAACTTGAGGGAATATTTGTTCTGCCTTTAGCTCCTCGTTGGGTTCAACACTCTTATTTATCGAAAAAGGCTACAAACGATCCCCTATACTTGTGGGTTATCATGCCACATCTTCTTCTTCACTCTCTTCATCTTTCTCATATATATTTTTCTATAGTAGGCATTTCATCAAGCATTTTGTGTTCATATTGCTCATAACGCTAGCCTCCTGCAAGCCTTGGAGGCTCCAGCGTGAGCCCACCATCGTCGCGCTGAGCCAGTTCCAGAGCTGTTAAGGCCCTCTACATCGACATAAAAAAGGACAAGGTGCAAAAATGCCACCATTGACGGTATCACAACGCTCCCGGTGCTCGACCTGTGCGTAGGGGCGGATGCCATGGCACCCCATCTAAAACGCTCCCGATGCTCGACCTATGTGGGACACGCTGGAGACTGAGTTCCTTATGCAGAGACGACATGGACCAGCATAGAACATGGACATGCATGATGTTTGGGTAGCCACCAACATCATGCGCATTGGAGGGTGTCGTCGCGGTGGCCACCCCCGCACATTAAGTCTTGTACAATGTAAGATGCTTATAAAAACAATTTAGTTTTTTAAGCACAAGTGTGTATTTTGAATTGCACAAATTCATATTTAGACACCTCTAATATAGAAATATAAGCACCAATGCTCAAGCGAAAACTGATTCATTTTTTACAAGCATCCCTTTAAACACCTTGCATTGTAGATGGTCTTAGGTAGTGCCAAAGGAAGGCACGCCCCAAGAACGATGGTGGCAGCGTGGGGAGCCTTTAATTTGTTGGGGAACATTGCATGGAAAACAAAAATCTTCTACGCACATGCAAGATCTATCCATGGAGATGCATAGCTACGAGAGGGGGAGAGCATCTACATAGCCTTGTAGATCGCTAAGAGGAAGTGTTTATCAATGCGGTTGATGTAGTCGTACACCTTCACGATCCGTCCTGATCAAGTACCGAACATACGGCACCTCCGCGTTAAGCACATGTTCAGCTCGATGACGTCCTCGCCCTCTTGATCCAGCAAGAGAGGCGAAGTAGTAGATGAGTTCTGGTAGCACGACGGCATGGTGACGGTGGTGGTGAAACTTCTCCGCAGGGCTTCACCAAGCACAACGGACGTGGACGGAGGAGGAACTAGAACTAGAGGGAGAGGGGGCGCCGCACACGGCTTGGGGATTCGTGGTGTTTGTTGCCCCTCTCCCTCCTCACATATATATAGGTGGAGGGGAGGGGAGGCAGCCCTAGGGGCGCCCCCAAGGGGGCTGGCGGCCACCCTGGGCTCCTGCCCTGGCCGCGCCCCCTTCCTTTTTAGGCGCGTGGGGGGAAGGCAGGAGGGGAGGCGCCCCCCCTTTCCTTTCCCTGCATGTGGAAGAGAAGGAAAGAGGGGGTTGGCCCTCTCCCTTCCTTCCCTAGGGCCAGCGCCATGAGGTGGGGGTGCACCAGCCCCATGTGGGCTGGTGTGCTCTCCCTCGTTGGCCCGTTTGGCCCAATATGCTCCTGTGGCCTCCCGGAACCCCTTCCAGTGATCCGATAAATACCCGGTGCATTCCGGAGACCAAATACTATCATCCTATATATCAATCTTTACCTCTGGACCATTCCGGAGCTAATCGTCATGACCGTGATCTCATCCAGGACTCCGAACAACATTCGGTCACCAACTTACATAACTCATATAATATTATATCGTCAATGAACGTTAAGCGTGCGGACCCTACGGGTTCGAGAATGATGTAGACATGACCGAGACGCTTCTCCGGTCAATAACCAATAGCGGGACCTAGATGCCCATATTGGTTCCCACATATTCTACGAAGATCTTTATCGATCGAACCTTTATGATAACATACGTAGTTCCCTTTGTCTGTCGGTATGTTACTTGCCCGAATTCGATCGTCGGTATCTCCACACCTAGTTCAATCTCGTTACCGGCAAGTCTCTTTACTCATTCTGTAATACATCATCTCGTAACTAACTCCTTAGTCACTTTGCTTGCAAGCTTCTTGTGATGCTGTATTACCGAGAGGGCCCATAGATACCTCTTCGTCATACGGAGTGACAAATCCCAATCTTAATTCACGCCAACTCAACAGACACCTTCGGAGATACCTGTAGAGCATCTTTATGATCACCCAGTTACGTTGTGATGTTTGATAGCACACAAGGTATTCCTCCGGTATCCGGGAGTTGCATGATCTCATGGTCGAAGGAATATGTATTTGACATTAAGAAAGCAGTAGCAATAAACTAAACGATCATATGCTAAGCTAACTGATGGGTCTTGTCCATCACATCATTCTCCTAATGATGTGATCCCGTTATCAAGTGAAAACACATGTCTATGGTTAGGAAACCTTAACCATCTTTTGATCAACGAGCTAGTCTAGTAGAGGCTTACTAGGGACACGGTATTTGTTTATGTATCCACACATGTATTTAAGTTTCCGGTCAATACAATTCTAGCATGAATAATAAACCTTTATCATGATTAAGGAAATATAATAATAATCACTTTATTATTGCCTCTAGGGCATATTTCCAATAGTCTCCCACTTGCACTAGAGTCAATAATCTAGGTTACATAGTAATGAATCTTACACCCATGGAGTCTTGGTGCTGATCATGTTTTGCCGGCGGAAGATTTTTAGTCAACGGGTCTGCCACATTCAGATCCGTATGTACTTTGCAAATTTCTATGTCTCCATCCTTGACCTTTTCATGAATGGAGTTGAAGCGTCTCTTGATGTGTTTGGTTCTATTGTGAAACCTGGATTCCTTCGCTAAGGCAATTGCTCCAGTGTTGTCACAAAAGATTATCATTGGACCCGATGCACTAGGTATTACACCCAAATCAGATATGAACTCCTTCATATAGACTCCTTCATGCGCTGCTGCCGAAGCAGCTATGTACTCAGCTTCACACATAGATCCCGCCACGATGCTCTGCTTGGAACTGCACCAACTGACAACTCCACCATTTAATATAAATACGTATCCGGTTTGTGACTTAGAGTCATCCGGATCTGTGTCGAAGCTAGCATCAATGTAACCCTTTACGACGAGCTCTTCGTCACCTCCATAAACAAGAAACATATACTTGGTCCTTTTCAGGTACTTCAGGGTATTCTTGACCGCTATCCAGTGATCCACTCCTGGATTACTTTGGTACCTGCCTGCCAAACTTATGGCAAGGCACACATCAGGTCTGGTACACAGCATGACATATATAATAGAACCTATGGCTGAGGCATAGGGAATGACTTTCATTCTCTCTCTATCTTCTGCCGTGGTTGGGCTTTGAGTCTTATGATACGTCTCCAGCGTATCTATAATTTTTGATTGTTCCATGCTATTATATTATCTGTTTTGGATGTTTTATATGCATTTATATGCTATTTTATATTATTTTTGGGACTAACCTATTAACCTAGAGCCCAGTGCCAGTTTCTGTTTTTCCTAGTTTTTGACTGAAAGGTAATATCAAATGGGGTCCAAACAGAATAAAACTTTACGATGAATTTTCTTGGACCAGAAGACACCTAGGAGACTTGGGGAGAGGGTCAGAAGAGTCCCAAGGAGGCCACAAGCCTCTAGGGCGCACCCCAGGGGGCGCCCCTGGCTTGTGGGCCCTCGAAGGTCCCCTAACCCTAATTCTAGCTCTATATATTCTCAAATATTCCCCGAACATCATAAGCGTCCACCAAAATACTTTTCCACCGCTGCAAGCCTCTGTTCCCGTGAGATCCCATCTTGGGGCCTTATTTGGCACTCTGCCGGAGGGGGATTCGATCACGGAGGGCCTCTACATCAACCTTGCTGCCCTTCCGATGAAGCGTGAGTAGTTTACCACAGACCTACGGGTCCATAGCTAGTAGCTAGATGGCTTCTTCTCTCGCTTTGATCTTCAATACAATGTTCTCATCGATGTTCTTGGAGTTCTATCTGATGTAATCTTCTTTTGCGGTGCGTTTGTTGAGATCTGATGAATTGTGGATTTATGATCAGATTATCTATGAATATTATTTGAGTCTCTTCTCTGAACTCTTTTATGCATGATTAAGATATCTTTGTATTTCTCTTCGAACTATCGGTTTGGTTTGGCCAACTAGATTGGTTTTTCTTGCAATGGGAGAGGTGCTTAGTTTTGGGTTCAATCTTGCGGTGTCCTCACTTAGTGACAGAAGGGGTAGCGAGGCACGTATTGTATTGTTGCCATCCAGGATAAAAAGATGGGTTTATGTCATATTGCTTGAGTTTATCCCTCTACATCATGTCATCTTACTTAAAGCGTTGCTCTGTTCTTATGAACTTAATACTCTAGATGCAGGCAGGAGTCGGTCGATGTGTGGAGTAATAGTAGTAGATGCAGAATCATTTCGGTCTACTTGTCACGGACGTGATGCCTATATTCATGATCATTGCCTTAGATATCGTCATAATTATGCGCTTTTCTATCAATTGCTCAACAGTAATTTGTTTACCCACCGTATGTTTTCTTCAAGAGAGAAGCCTCTAGTGAAACCTATGGCCTCCGAGTCTATTTTCCATCATATATTTTCAGATCTATAAACCAAAAAACCCAAAAATACCTTGCTGCAATTTATTTATATTTACTTTAGTTTTGCTCTTTTATTTATCTTTTATACCTATCTCTATTAGATCTCACTCTTGTTCATGACCGTGAAGGGATTGACAACCCCTTTTTCGCGTTGTGTGCAAGTGTTTGTTAGTTTGTGCAGGTGCATATATTGGACACTTGCTTGTGCCTCCTACTGGATTGATACCTTGGTTCTTAACTGAGGGAAATACTTATCTCTACTTTGCTGCATCACCCTTTCCTCTTCAAGGGAAAAATCAACGCAAGCTCAAGAAGTAGCAGGAAGAATTTCTGGTGCCATTGTCGAGGAGGTTCTACATCAAGCCTACCAAGTACCCATCATAAACTCTCATCTCTTGCACTTACATTATTTGCCATTTGCCTCTCATTTTCCTCTCCCCCACTTCTAAAACATTTTCAGAAAAACACAAAAATATTTGCCTTTTGATTCGCCTTCTTTTCGTTTGCCTTTATGTCTTACTTGGTTTGTTTGCTTGTTCGCTTGCTATAATTGTGTGTTTATTGAAAATCAGGAAGCAAAAAGTTTATGGATCCTCATCCACTCACTACTGCAGGATGCTGCTAACGCGACACTACAATCAAAAGACCCTTCGACGAAACTGTGTGCGATGCATTAATCGCAAACGGTGATGTAAAAAAACCGTCAAAAAAGATGCAAAATGTTTGCGATGGTGGATACATCAAACACGGTTCAGATTTTAGATGCGTGCATACGGTTGATCCATATGAACTGTTTGTGATGAGACAGAACAACAGAAACGGGCAGCCAGATCAAGGTGTGTGCGATATACGGCATATAGTTCACCCCGATAAACTATTTGTGATGAGGCGGTTCAACAGAAATGGGTAGCCAGATGAAGGTGTGTGCGATATACGGCATATAGTTCACTCGGATGAACTGTTTGTGATTTGGCAACACAAAAGAAACGGTCAACTCGATGAATGTGTGTGCGATATACGGCATACAGTTCACTCGGATGAACTGTTTGCGTTGAGCCAAGAGAACAGAAACGATTCAACTTAGCAAGATGTGTGTGATACACGGCAAACAGGTCTGCAATCGGAAACGTGTGGGAAGACGGATAATAACACAGACGATTCCTGTTAACAAGCCGTGTGTGTTGTGAGCAAACGATTGCTGGTATACAATTGTGAGTGATTGATGAAAACATCACCGACGGGTTCCATTGTTTAGTCCGTGTGCGATGTGATTTGCCCTGTCCACACAACATCTACGCTCTGTCTACAGAGCATCAACATATATACTTAAAAAGACAGCATTGCCTAACCAAATTAGGCATATAATTACACAAGTGACTACACACATAACATTTCCACACACCAAAGTAAGCAATTACATGCATACTAAACTAGGAGAAACGAGGATCTAATCATGTACTTCTTGTTGCGACAACGCTTGCCATTGCTCTGCTTCCGGCTGGATCCCTGGCCGTTTTGGGGAAGGAGGCACTTCCTCATGTCAACGATCCGCCTGTACATCTCGTAGCTCGTGTACGCCTCCTTGGCCGCGTACACGACATGAGCTTTGTCGAGTTTCTCCATCCAGGCCGAGTGCCAGGCACGCTTGTCCTTGTTGCAGGAATCCTTCATGTCTCTGTAGTAGGGGTCGATGATGGCCTCGACGAGATGAACCAGTGAGTCCTTCTCATGCTCGTTGCTACCCCAGATCTTGTGTTGGCCCTTGATGTCGACAACATTCTGGCAGGCGATGCCCGAATTCTTGAGCACCTTTACATCGTTGGTGATGTCCACCGTAGCGAACATGTAGTGGGGGCTGTTGACAAACCTGGAGAAATGCTCACAAGGCCTTGTGGCCAGTCAGTAGTGGTAGACGAGGATGTGATTGTGCACTGATACGTCTCCATCGTATCTACTTTTCCAAACTCTTTTGCCCTTGTTTTGGACTCTAATTTGCATGATTTGAATGGAACTAACTCGGACTGACGCAGTTTTCAGCAGAATTGCCATGGTGTTATTTTTGTGCAGAAATAAAAGTTCTCGGAATGACCTGAAACTTCACGGAGATCATTTTTGGAATAAATAAAAAATATTGGCGAAAGAATCAACCAAAGGGGACCCACACCCTGTCCACAAGGGTGGAGGGCGCGCCCACCCCCCTAGGGCGCGCCCTCTGGTCTTGTGGGTCCCACAAGGCTCCACCGACCTCAACTCCAACTCCATATATTCATGTTCGGGGACAAAAAAATAAGAGAGAAGGATTCATCGCGTTTTACGATACGGAGCCGCCGCCACCTCCTGTTCTTCCTCGGGAGACCAGATCTGGAGTCCGTTTGGGGCTCCGGAGAGGGGAAATCATCGCCGTCGTCATCATCAACCATCCTCCATCACCAATTTCATGATGCTCACCGCCATGTGTGAGTAATCCCATTGTAGGCTTGCTGGACGGTGATGGGTTGAATGGGATTTACCATGTAATCGAGTTAGTTTTGTTAGGGTTTGATCCCTAGTATCCACTATGTTCTAAAATTGATGTTGCTATGACTTTGCTATGCTTAATGCTTGTCACTAGGGCCCGAGTGCCATGAATTCAGATCTGAACCCTTTATGTTTTCATGAATATATTTGTGTTCTTGATCCTATCTTGCAAGTTATAGTCACCCACTACGTGTTATGATCCGGCAACCCCGGAGTGACAATAGTCGGGACACTTCCCGGTGATGACCGTAGTTTGAGGAGTTCATGTATTCACTAAGTGCTAATGCTTTGGTCCGGTTCTCTATTAAAAGGAGGCCTTAATATCCCTTAGTTTCCATTAGGACCCCGCTGCCACGGGAGGGTAGGACAAAAGATGTCATGCAAGTTCTTTTCCATAAGCACGAATGACTATATTCAGAATACATGCCTACATTATATTGATGAATTGGAGCTAGTTCTGTGTTACCCTATGTTATAACTGTTTCATGATGAATGCCATCTGACACAATTATCCATCATTGATCCATTGCCAACGAGCTTTTCACATATTGATCTTTGCTAAGTTACTTTTCCGTTGTCACTGTTACAATTGCTACAAAACTGCTACTGTTACTTTTGCCACCGTTACCGTTACATCCATACTACTTTGCTACTAAATACTTTGCTGCAGATATTAAGTCTTTCAGGTGTGGTTGAATTGACAACTCAGCTGCTAATACTTGAGAATATTCTTTGGCTCCCCTTGTGTCGAATCAATAAATTTGGGTTGAATACTCTACCCTCGAAAACTGTTGTGATCCCCTATACTTGTGGGTTATCACGCACGCACATCTAGGCGACGGCGACCTTGGGACGAGACCCGACACGAGCGCGGGTGTACTCGAGGTCGAACCCGACCACCTTGTACTTCTCCTCAGCAAGCAATAGCTCCATGATGTGGATGGAGTGCTCCACCCAGACCGAGTTGTTGGTGTACACCATCGAGAGCTCCGTGAACCTTCTGTGGGTGTCCACCACGGCATGCATGGTGAACTGATGCTCGTCATCGGCAGCCGCTCGGAGTGCCATTGGAGATACACAGGATACCCTCTAAGAAATTTGTCGTGGTGGGTGTGCTTCTTGCAATAGTGGGGCGCGATCGAAAGGTTGAAGAGACACAAGGGTTAAATGGCCGCTGTAATAAATGGGGACCGGCCGGCCTGTAATTGTCACGTCTTGTCACCGCGTTCATAGCGGAGGCTTCCAGTGCACGCTTGAGAACCCCGCACGCGTTTCATTTGACCATGCGTGGGCTCGAAGATGCGCCAAATGTATCATTGGTGAGCCTTTTCCCGCGCAACCGCGCAGTTTACCGCGCAAGCTTCCCGCCCGGCTAGTTTGGCCATGCGTCGGCTAGAAGAGGGGCAAATCATGGGCGTTTATTGGCAAAAAGCTTTGTAAAAATGAAGTGTGTGGAATGACTTTGGTCATAAGTTTACCCATGGGTGATGAGGTCAAAGTTACACAGAAGGGTGATGATGGACACTCGAGTGCGATAATTAATTCTGCGCTCTACAGGGCACATGGTTGAAGAAACCAATTGTGTGCAATAATGTCGAAGATCGCAGTCGAGTTAGCTATACAGATCGTGTGCTATGAGATCAACAAGGTAAACACATTCGAGAATGGTTAATAAAATCTAAGTCCATTGCATATTAAGGTCAAAATAGTGCTACCAATATACGAGTCTCATACGATGCCATTTCAACGATTGTACCACAAAAGCTTGAAATATTGCAAGGTTCAAATTCCAGAGTTATATGGCTCAAATTCGAAGATTACAAGGTTCAAATTGATTTTAGAAATGAAATTCAGCTCATCAGCTGCAAACGCCCGCGCTGATCCGCTGAACATGGATATAAGAGAGGTTCAAACTAATATTACCACTTGTAAGGCTGGTTTCGGAACCTCATCATTTTTGCAAAGGGATCATCCACTGAGAAGTCATGTATGGGGTTGACACGATGACTTCCGATTACTCTGTCATCTGAAGTTCCAAAATGAAATTCAGCTTTTTCGAAGCCTTTTCCATTCTGCCGTAGCCGCCGGCGCTGATCAACAAACCATTCATTTTTGCGAAATAAATGTAGGGCAAACCTCATTACCTTCAGCACCCTTGCTCTGACAACAAAGAACCTGGCGAATATAATCTCTGGTAAGGTCCCTCGGTAGGAGTTCAAAGTAATTTCTGAGAGATGCAGATCTAGGCATTTGATGTGATTGTTATATTGTATCACATTATCCACCACCGGGCCTAATCTTATCTGCAAAAGAAGAAAACATGTTAGTGCCTACATGCAGTTTTGAACACTACTGCATGCCTATTTGGTTTGCAGGATTTGTAAAATGCACTAACGTGCCATCTTCGATCCGACATGATTAACATGGGCATTTGATTACAATCTAGAAAAATGTGGCCTTCTTCACAAGAGGTTGGAGTGGATGAAAAGTTCCCTAAAAAAACTAGTACAGATGAATCCAAAGGAGAAATGCTTATGGATTGTAACCATATGGATCAAGCAACCAATATGGGGGGGGGGGACATGTATGTACTGAAATCCTCCAAAAATCCTTCAGAAATCATAGTACATTGTCATTGTAAACTTGGGAAAAGGTGTCAAAAATTGAACTCCCTTATGGTTAACATTTAACAGGAAAGGAACATCATCTCGATATATAGCTTCTCCAGGCACAGAAAGCATCTCAGGAAACTGACAACTTGGTCCAGGTTGGGGCCGATAGATTCTAGTGCCAAGACCTTCACTGTGCGTAGTTTCGGGTCAAACTTGTCGGAATCATTTTCTGGATGGAAGACAAATATACATCTTCAAAATTAGAAATAATGTTAATTTCTAGGAGAGGTAGAAGGCGGCTGTTGTACCTGAATGGGTGTGGATCCAATAAGAAGTTCGGAGTATTTGTCAGACGAGTAGCCCACCACTGTCAATTTCGGTGCAGAAATGACATTGATTCTTGTTGGACCTTCTTGATCAACTACAAGTAATCTCTCAAGTGAAGGTGTGTCCTCAATGACCATACCGTGGTACACATTTTGTGATGTCTTCTTGCAGCACCAGCAACACACATAAATAGTCCAGAGAGTCATGGAGGTGATGTGGAAACTACTAATCGCCTGAAGACGAAGGTACTCGAGTGCAGTACAGCCACGGAGCAGGCACTCCATGTCACCATTTGGGAGGAAGACGGCGATGAGCTCGAGGTGCTTCAGTCATGGTAGAATAAGAGCGGGCGCTTCATTAAGGGGGGGGGGGATGGTAGTTCATGAACTTGGCGACGCGCAGCATGGGCGCGAGGCAGAGCGCGGACGTTGGCAGCGAGCGCATATGCCCATCATCAAAAGTGAGCTCCTAGAGCTGATCTAGGGCGGGGGATCGGAACCACTCATCAAGCTTGGCTCGGTCCATGCCGTTGGAACGGAACTTGCCCATGCTAAGGCCTCTGGTTGGGCCATGGTGACTGCCGAGGATCTGGGAGAACGCATCCAAGCTTTCGCAATAGCCATGGCAGAGCTCATGGGTGTCAATGAGGTCGAGAGGGGTGGAGTGGCATAGGGGGTGCCACCCCCGGGAGAGGACGGTCTTCCGCGCCCCATATTTGATTGGGAGGAGGGAGATGATGACTATCAACATATCATCGGGGAGGCTACTGATGAAGTCTAGGCCTGCTGGAGTCACTTGCGGTTCTTGCTCGACCCGCCTCCACTTGTTGGCAGCCCAGTTCTCCACCTCCGGAGTCTCCTCTTCAGCGGCGCTTTCGGATAGAAGTGGGAGTACAGGGAATATTTAGTTAAAACAGGGCAATAGAAAAGTGTATTGGTAACTAGAAGTTAGTAGGTAGGAATAGAGTAAGAAAATGGAATAACAATTGGTTGCTTAAATACTACACAATTCCTTTGATATTGCTGGGTAAGTCAACATGCAGATACTTAAAAAGAACACTTACTTCAAACAAAGTCTGGACAGATGATATCATCGGGGAAGTTAGCATATATCTCATGACCAGGCCCTTTTATGTGTAGTGCAATTTTAGTGCTAGCTTTCAGTACATAAAACTTAGAAATTTCTGTCCAAAGGCCCGTGGCAAAATAGGAGTGACCACATTCATCAAGTCTTACAGAAGCAACGATTGTAAATCCATGGTTTGTGTTCAGTATGACATGCCTGCAGTCTTGATTTATGTAAAGGGCAAGATTGTGTACTACAGATTCTGTTGCATAGCAAGGGACGCGCTGCAGAAAATGGTAGGATTGTTAAAGAATATGGTAACATGCAAATATGGGCGAAATTGAAAGAACTGTACAGTAGTTGAAATCAAAGGACAAAAAACGAATAATTAAACAGATAGGGTAACCATGATGTCATGGAAATATGAGAGTAATCGAAAGAACAATGCATCATTAATTTTCCTAATATAGAAAGAAGAGGAAAAAATCCCCTTTGACGTATATGCTGCATGTGGCACCTTTTATCCAAATGTAGCAATATATAGTATATGTTCAGGAAAGTAGGCCATGCCAACCGATTTAGGGTGAGATTGAACATATCGCGAGCATCCTCAAGTCATCTGGTACGGTGAGATGGAACTCCATGGATGTCTGGCCGAGGCCGCAAAGTCCTGATGTGTCCGCGTATTGTACACTCTATGAATGAAAGAAAACCCTCAAATCAGCTCGAATAAAAATTAATTCACGGCGATTTCGGCCGGGTGATTAAAGGAGGCAGATGAACTGGGATAAGAGATGAGATAATATCTTATTAAATTAGTTACCTTGTTGTCCATGAGAAAAAGCCCTCAATACGGCGAATTCCCCAATCGGGCGGAGCTGGGTCGACTGCGAGCAACGTCGAGAAAGTCGATGGCGATAGGCGGCGGCAAGCGGAAGTGGCGAAATGCTGTTGGGTTTGCCGGCAGCCTGGCGGCGGCGACAGGCATCGAGCTAAGTGGTTGCCGCGGCGATAGGCAGTGCCATGCAGAGTTGCGGAGGAGCTTGTGCAGGTGTGAATGGGGACCGGAGGGGGTGTCGGGTGGGGTGAGGGTTTTTGTGACGTGGGAATGGTGAGGGTTTTCTTTTTTTCTTTTTTGAATTGGGTGGTGAGGGTTTTCTGTCCCACAAAGAGTTTCAGAGGCAACGGTTTGCTAGAGCTAACCGTGTGTGATTGACGTAACAGGGAAAATGAAAGTCATTGCACACGGTTCCAATTTTGGGAACTGTGTGTGATTGACGTACTACCTCCGTCGTGGTTTATTGGTCCCTTTGTAATTTGTGCCAAATTTTGACCAAAGATTTAACTAACAAATGTTTATGCATGTCACCAAAAATTATATCATTGAACACTATGTTCAAATACGCATCCAACGATATAATTTTTGCTGACGTGCACTAACATTTTGTCAGTTAAATCGTTGGTCAAATTTTAACACAAATTACAAAGGGAACCAATAAACCAGGACGGAGGTAGATTCCATCAACCGAACTGATTGCATCCATATCCCATATTAAGACATAAGTAAACATAGATTAAACATACTCATATATAGATAATAAGCGTACACAAGCATAGTTCAACCATAATTACATAGTTCAACCATCATTAAGCATACTCAAGTGCATTTATAATTAAGATACTACATAGCCATACATAGTTCAATCCCACATCTCATCTCATCTGCCGGCACGATCCTGAAGCTTCTCCAGGTAATCGATGTACGTGGCGTGCGCCACCCTGCGAGAATACTTCTGCTTGAAGGAGCCAACGGCTCATCCTCTTGCATGCGCCAGAACACTTTGATACGCATGATGAAGCTTTTGGTTGCAAAATGGGCATCGATAGCCCCATTTCCAAGTCCTAATACGCCTGTTATGCATTCCCACATAAAGCTCCCTAAGGATTTGCCTCTTGTACCTCCTCTGGCCATCTTCATCCTTGATGTCGACATCGTCAGATAGAGCCTATACATATAGTAAAAAAAATGTGGCGTCAAATTTGGAATACAAACTAATCTCTAGCGAACATTTGGCAGTTGCCAAAATTTGGCATCAAATCAATGTTTACATGCTGTAAAGTAGGATTAGGAATTAATGGCTATTTTTTAGACATATCCAGAGATTATGGTTTGATTTTTAAGCACAATCGTCTATGTACAGACTAATCTTGAAGAAAATAATGGCACAAACATATATGTAGGTCATTCAAAAGCAATTGTGAAGACCTGGCTAGGAATTATTAGCACGAACACTAACCCTATTCGGATTATTAGCAGAAATCATTTGCAGAGATGAAACAACTAATCACTTATCACTTGTACCATTCAAACAATCAATACACTACACGGATCTAATGAAACTTACTCAGATTTCATGGATTGGGAGAACATAACCATAGGATTTCTATTCCAAAAAGGGGGAGGCAGGACGCAGGAGTAACGAGAGAAACGCTAGGATGTATTTGACACATAAATGGGTATAGATGACTAACCGGTTCTCCGTCGTCGTCGGAGTCATCACCCGAGTCGTCACCGGAGTCAGTGTGGACCTCCGGCTCCGGCTGTGGAAGCACGACGACGTCAGGGTGCAGCGATACCTCGCCAGCGGCGACGGCAACCTCTGTCTCCATCTTCACGCTGTGCTCCGGTGCTTCAGCAGCCCCGGCGTCGCCACTCCCTCTGATGGGGTGCTTCGGCGGCATCCTCATACACTGACGGATTTGAGGACAAAGAGCAGCATCGAGGATGCAGGAGGAGAGAGAGGATTGTGTGTGTGGCGAGGATGGGGGGTGCGGCCGCTCGGGCGCGCCATTAATATGGAGTAGTGGGAGAGAGGTGGGCGGCGGTCAAACCGCTGGCTCGCCTCCCGGTGAGCCTGCGCACCGGACTGCTGGCATGCCTACCGTCATTTCACACAGCTACTTGCATGCCTCCCGATGACACTACGCAACAAGCACGCCTCCCGTCAATTCACAAACCTGCACGCATGCCTCCCGGTCTGCCTGCGCGGCGGACTGCTCGCATGCGTCCCATCAACTCACGCCTGCTCGCACGGCACACGGGTCGCGTGGCGGCACATATATTGTTTTTCTATTTTGATGATTAATGCTGCCGCTTTATTGCTTAACCAAAGCATGGCACGTATCCATTGTTGGTCTAACGCCCACGGTTCAAATAAATAATCCGTTTGCGATATTGGTTCCCAATTATTAATAATCTCCCGTTTGTAAGAAGATAAAGATTACATCAAAACTTGTCTCCTGCTGGCCCGCTTGCGGTGGCGATAGTCTGGATCTGGCTCTGGAGCTTGGGGGTCTGCCGCGAGCCATTCCTCCTCCGGCTGCTCTGCCTCTTCAGCTTCACTTTCTCCTTGGGCATCTGCTGCCATGGCGAGAATGCCAACCCCGGCAGGTTCGAACGCGGCAGCCTCCTTCGTGGCGTGCCCCTCGCTCCCCTCGTCTAAGGAACCCTCGCCTTCCGCTTCCTCCTCCTCCTCCTTCTCCTCTTCTCCGGGCCTCGCCTTCTCGGCAGCCCGGAGAGCTTTGTCCTCCTCAATCCGCTTATTAATGAACTCCGCCTCCACCTTGGAGGTGCGCTTGACCATATCTTTCTCCACCCTGGAAGCCCTTTCTTCCAGGCCGGAGACCCACTCCATCTCTGTATCAAGTTCGGGCAACTTCCAATCACCCGCAACTCCGTAAGCATTGCAGTCAGGCATCCACTTTAGAATATGGTCCCGTGCAGAGTTGATATGCAGTGGGATGACCTTTGCCGCCAGATGGAATGGCCCGAGGCTGCCGAACAACTGTCGCACAGCCAGCCATGGCCATATATCGACAAGTTGTTGATGAGGCTTGGGTACAGATGCATTCTGTTGGCAGCATCACCGTATTCCCAAGCAAATCTGTCCCTTTTCTGCAGCGACGCAATGCGACGCCGGAGGAAGTCGGCCCCCCCTGCTCGATGGTTAGCCCGGCAGCCTTGAGGCACGTGATTCAATTCAGCGCAGGGCGAAGCCTATCATCGGTGAGGCCTACCTTACTCCATTCGCTACCATGCACGACGCATTCTGTCTGTGCCGCACAGAACTCTGGGGCGTCTTTGTCCTGGATCTAGCACCAGTCCACCCTCCACTCATCCCATCTGCTGCGCTGCTGGCTAGAGAGATAAGTCGATTCATCCTTCTTGCCCCGGGGGATCCAACTTATGTTCGCCAAACAGTGAGTCTTGTCTTCCACCCGCGGGATGAAGAAGTGCCAGAACAAATCCACATTGGGGGCAACTCCGATGAAATTCTCGCACAGATGGGCAAAGATTGCCATGCATGCCACGACATTGGGCGTGAAATCCAGGAGATGGAATCCGTACACCACCATCATGGCTTCGAAGAAATCTGAGAAGGGGGAAGTGAGGCCGCAGAGAAAGTATGCGCAGAAGAAGCGGTACGAGTTCGGTGGAACCTCTTTTCCCTCCGGCAAGATGATGGGTGCTCCATGCCCCTTCGAAACTGCCCTCCCCCACATATACGCGTACCTCACAGTCAGGGTGTTGCTATCCAGGTTCGACGGGAAGAAAACCACATCAGGTAGGGGGGCCCAAGCTGTGCGTCTAAGGATCGATGGTAACAATGGACAATGGGGACACGATGTTTACCTAGGTTCGGGCCCTCTTAATGGAGGTAAAACCCTACGTCCTGCTTGATTGTATTCGATGAGTATAGGAGTTACAAGAGTTGATCTACCTCGAGATCGTAATGGCTAAACCCTAGCTGTCTAGCCCATGATTATTCTGATCCTCTCTACGGACTAAACCATCCGGTTTATATACACACCGGAGGGACCTAGGGTTGTACAGAGTCGGTTTACAGAAGAAGGAAATAATACATCCGGACACCAAACTTGCCGTTCACACATATAGGAGTCCTACCCGGACACGGGGGATGGTCTTCTGCTTTATCTTCACGGCCCATCAGTCCGGCCCATATCGAATAGACCGGACACCCGAGGACCCCCTAATCTAGGACTCCCTCAGTAGCCCCTGAACTAGTCTTCGATGACGATGAGTTCGGCACGAGGATTATCTTCAGCATTGCAAGGCGGGTTCTTTCCCCCAAAAATTTTAAGTTAGCTCCATGCATAAAGAAACTGTATCCGGCTCTGCATAATCAATACAACCCTTAGCCACGAAGGCAAGATGTCAAAATAGGAACAGTGTCTTTTACTGCCAACTTTTTCGGCGAAGCGTCACACTTAACTCTTTAACATTTCGAACCATTTTCACGCCGCCAATTTTGCGTTTCGAGGTCTAGCCTTCATTGGCACGTCTTCTCAAAACAGAGATCATGCCCGTCCATTACGGGATTCTCATCAATATGGTTTGGGTAATCTAACCGCACCTTACGCACGATTTCGTTGGGAACAGGCGAGGTTTATGGCTTGAGAAGGGGATGTTTGGTATTTTTACCGTCTATAAGAGGATAAAGATCCCTCCTTTTTCCCCACGCCTTCCTCTAGCTTCTGTCTCCCAATCTCCAACCTCCGGCGCCCATAGCTCCAATCTCCTCCACCGCTGCCACCCACCCCAGCAATGGCCGGGTCCGGCTCCAAGGGCAAGTGGGAGGCCTCCACCGTCACTAAAAAGGACGTCAAGGAGCTCCGGAGTGCGGGCTATTTGTCTGCGGATATCACGCATAGGATCCCTGACAAAGATCAGGTCATTCCTACTCCAGAACCCGGTGAGAGGGTCGTCTTCATCCCCCATTTCCTCCGGGGGCTAGGGTTTCCCCTTCACCCCTTTGTTCGGGGTCTTATGTTCTACTACGGGCTAGATTTCCATGATCTAGCCACAAATTCCTTCCTTCACATATCAGCGTTTATCGTTGTATGTGAGGCTCTTCTCCGCATCCCCCCACACTTCGGCTTATGGCTCAAGGTCTTTAATCTGAAGCTGAAGGTGGTCAACGGACAACATGTGGACTGCGGCGGGGCCATGGTGAGCAAGCTCCCCAATGCCGTTTGGCCCAAAGGGGCATTCGTAGAGACGGTCAAGGTGTGGCAGCATGAGTGGTTCTACATCATTGAACCCCACGACGCCAACTGGGCGGCCACGCCTGACTTCAGATCCGGACCCCCCACGAGACTCACCTCATGGACCGCCAAGGGTCTTGATTGGGGGTCCAAACCGGAGGTGAAGGTGCTCCAAAAATGCATCTCCGACATGTTGGGTGAAAACACAGGTCTCACAAACATGATTCAAGTGATGCTTTTCCGCCGCATCCTTCCTTACCAGCTCCGGGCCTCCCCCATGTGGGAGTTCGATCCAGAGAAGCCACGGACCCTGAAGCGCTTCTTCGGCACCATGCATGAAGATATATGGAAGCAGCTTTTCAAGGCTCAGAAAAAGTGGCCGAAGAAGAATGAAGACATCGGGCTCGACATCGAGAACCCAGCCACGACGGTAAGCATAATCTTTCTGGAGACCTATCCAATCAATATTTCAGATATGATAGAAATTATATCGCCTGCTTTCTTTACAGGTCTGGACGGCAAAGGTGGAGCAGATCAATTGTCCGGCACCGCTGCCTGAGGATCCGGCCATACCCCAGCTAACGGAGATGCTGGTCCCGGCGCCCTATCAGGCGCCAGAGAGGAAGACCAAGAAGAAGAAAGGCAAGGAGGCCAAGGGCGGCCCCCGCCATAAAGGTCCTTCGGAAACAACGTCCGGAGAGACCGAAGCCCTCTCCTCCCATGAAGGAGATGAGGAGGAAGAGGAGGAGGAGGTGGAGAGCGACTCCCCCCGTAAGGGGAGGAAGAAGAAGAGGGCGGCCTCCGAAGACCCAGAGGAGGAGGCGCCCAAGAGAGGGAAGCTGGCCCTTCCGGACAGTTCGGACTCAGAGACCGAACTAGTCCACAAGAAGCCACCCAGGGTGAAGCCCCTGGCCGAATCGTAAGTATTCAGAAACTTAGTGTTCATCTTTGGTCTACCTGCTTCCATTATATAAGTTATTTTGTTATTTGCCTTTCAGCCCTCCCCGCGAGCTCCCGCAAACCCCATCATCGGAGGGGAACTCTCTGCCACCCGAAATGGCAGAGAGTGACACACCGACGCGTGCCACCTCGCCTGTCATCATGGAGGACACCGAGGTATCATCCCAAAGGACCTCTCTTGGCAGAGTGGGGCGAACAAAGCCGCCGAGAAAGCGCCCGAGGTTAATACCTCAGTCGCCGAAAACCTAGGGGAGGCGACCCCTATGACAACCGACGGTGGGGACCCCCAACAATCCGGGCCCCAGCCAGACACCATTCCGGAGACCAACATGGCTCCGGGATGGGATAAGTAGTCCTCTTCGAGGGAGGGGGGAGGAGCATCAGCTCGATCGGCGATCTCCACTAATCCGGAGGCGCCCAACGCTCTGGAGGAAGCACTACAACGTGCTTCCATCATGGCAGAGCACCGCACCCTAATGGGTGTGGTGGTGGAGAAGGTTCAATCTGCTAAGAGCGGACTGAATGAAGCCTTCACCAGCCTACTGACAGGCTTTGACGTATGTGATGCAATGTTCTAAAAACTGTTCATATAGAGGAATATACCTGTGTACAGACAGTTTCCCCTGAGGCTCTGTTCGATTAAAAGAAACTGGATAGAGGATCCATATAGTATTCGGGAGAGTTAACCTACCGTGCTGTTTATTGTAACAGGCTTCCTTGGTGGCGGCGACCGCCCAGGCCGCAGAAGTTTCCGAACTCAATCGGAAGCTTCAGGTGGCCAATGAGGAAATCGACCGCATTAATAAGCGGTTTGATGAGACGCAAGGTATGCGTATAATGTTAAAAGTTTATTTCGATATTAGAAGTGATATGTATAGTTAGAGTAACTTATGGAATGCTTTGATTATAATCACAGCTGGCGCAGCCGAGGTCGAGACCCTCCAAAGCGCCCTTGCCCAGGCCAAAAAGGAGGCGGAGGCAAATAAGGCAGCCGTTGAGAAGGCGGCTGCCGTACTGAAGACCGAGCAAGATGCCCGCCGCCAACACGAAGCTCGGGTGACCAAACTAGAGCAGGAGCTGAAGGATGCCATCAGCAAATGCGAAGATTTAGAGCAGAAGACTTCGGCCCAGTCAACCGAGCTCGCCAAGGCTCTTCATGATGCCAAAGAGGCGCGGATCGAGTCCCGGAGTGCTCGTGAAGAGATCCATCAGGTGAGGCAGATAGCGGCTGGTAAGGCCTTTCTTTTGCAGAGTGTCTTTGGAGGTCAGAGGTATGCTTTGCTGACCCGAGTGTGGAGTTCTCCAGTCGCGTTTGCGGATCTTCCAAAGAGTGCCACTGATGCCGCATAGTACTTCCAAGCCCAGGAGGGGAACTCGATCGAGAAACTATTCTGGTCGCAATTTGTCGCGCCGGAACACTCGACGCCTCTCCTGGGTGACCAACTGAAGCAGCTGTCTGAGCTGCATAGGGTGGCAGGTTTGGCCATGAAGGACTTGATAGTCCAGCTCTGGCTGGCCGAGCCAATCCCTAGTAGCTACCTTGGTTTGGTGAAGCGGCTTATCGACGCGCGGCCTCGGATTGATGCATTGAAGCGCTCGGCGTGCATAGAGGGTGCCCGGATGGCCTTCGCCCGCGTCAAGATGCAATGGGCAAAGATGTAGGCCACCGAAGTGGCAACCGCAGGCCCGCCCAAAGGCAAAGATCATCAGAAGCCGGAAAGGTACTTCAATGACATCCTAGAAGGAGCCCGAGTGATCGAGGGTCAATGCTCTAAGGACGTAATGTTTGATTGAGTGTGTTCGGGTTTGTACAAACAATGCGATGAACCCATGTTGTTTATATAGCTATGTTTGCGCCTTTTTATTTCAAGCGATTTTTCCTCCTGTGCGGCCGTTTATTGTTTTATTTCTAAAAGTTGCCAGTCGTCGGCTTCAGCCCCCATGTAGATGCTATAGGGGTGTTTGGCGTAACACGTGACCACACTTTATCCAACATCTTGGTCCGTAAAGGAGGTGTCAGTGTGGTGAACCAGGCAATCAGACTATGCGGCTTTATTACTTTCACTTAGCCATAGGAGTTTGACTGTGGGGCTAAGTACTAGCCCCTGGTGCGTGTGCGGCTATCCGGACTATGGTGCCTTTTCCACGCGGCTGGACGAAGACCAGCCCCTCGTATAACACGGAGTAAATCGCTAACGATTTGTAGTATAATACTAAGTCACCGAATCGCCGACCAGCTCTCGCTTTATCATGACAGTCAGTTTTCGGCTTTCTCTACTGAGGTATTTGACCAGACGAACCAGAAATACAATTGCAGTAGTTCTCCCTTTACTACTTTAGCCGAACGAGCGGAATGTAAGGTGGTAAGCACAGGAGCCGGGTAACCCAACTATAGACCAAAGACATGATTCGGAGCCGATGCATATAATGCAATATTCGGGACGCCGAAGAGTACCCCATAGTAGTTCGGTCTTTAAAATGTGCCGTGCCGGATACAGCCCCCGGTGTTTAAGACCGGACTAAGGCACGTGTGGCAGTCGGGCGTAGGGAGGGAAGACAGATGATAATATAAAATAGATGAGTACCAAACAAAAGTGGTGATCAACTGCTTCCTTTATGCCCTGATTAATACGTCGAGACGTGTCATTACAGATAATGGCCGAAGGCCAAGGGTATTTTACATGCCGAAAGTTTACACAAGGGAAAGGTTTATACAGGGCTTTTCTGAGAAAATAGTGGCTTGAAGGTCCTAATGATGCCCTGCTGCACGTCTGCGCCGTTTCTCCTTGGTTGAAAATCCTTTGAGAGGAGGAGTCGATGGTCGTCTATAAGAAAGGGGAACCTAGAAAGGAGTCCCTGTACAACCGTAGAGTAGGAAGGTTTTTAATGAACCTGTGGTAAAAGAGAAAGAAAAGAAAAAAGGAAGTTAAGGTCCGAATAGGGTCAAGCCGTACTATAGACCTATTTGGCAGTATGCCTCCGGCGCTACCCAAGGTATTTTAAGTGCGTAATTATGCACGTGCGGTACATATGCCACAACCTTATGGGGCGATCGGCGGAGGCCGAACTGCTATTCAAGCTCCGGATTTGCCGAGCTGTCATGCTGTAATGTTGATCGGACTCGCTTGGCGGTGTCATGGGTCTTGATGGCTGATGAGTTGTTGAGGCCGTTCTGTACCTTGGCTGCTAGGGCCGCGGTGTGCTCCTCAGTACGGAGGGAGCGCTCCATATTTCCATTGACTGTGATGACGCCGCGCGGTCTGGGCATTTTGAGCTTCAAATAAGCATAGTGCGGGACTGCATTAAAGCGGGCGAAAGCAGTTCGTCCAAGCAATGCATGATAACCACTACGAAAAGGGACTATATCGAAGATCAATTCTTCACTTCGAAAGTTATCTGGAGAGCCAAATACCACTTCCAGTGTTAAGGAACCCGTGCAGTGGGCCACTACGCCAGGTATCACTCCTTTAAAGGTAGTGTTGCTGGGCTTGATTCTTGACGGGTCAATACCCATCTTACGGACAGTGTCTTGGTAAATCAAGTTGAGACTGCTGCCGCCGTCCATAAGGACTCTAGTGAGATGGTATCCGTCGATGATGGGATCGAGTACCAGGGCCACCGAACCTCCGTGACGGATACTGGTTGGGTGGTCCCTGCGATCGAAGGTGATCGGACGAGCCGACCAAGGGTTGAATTTGGGGGCGACAGGCTCTATGGCGTAGACGTCCCTCAATGCGCGCTTGCGCTCCCTCTTGGGGATATACGTGACATATATCATGTTCACTGTTTTCACCTTGGGGGGAAACTTCTTTTGTTCCCCGGTGTTCGGAGGGCGGGGTTCATCGTCGTTCTCGCTTTGAGGTCCTTTCCCCTTATGTTTGGTATTTAATTTACCGGCCTGTTTAAAGACCCAGCAATTTCTGTTGGTGTGGTTGGCAGGTTTGTCAGGGGTGCCATGGATTTGACAGGGCCTATCTAGTATTTTATCCAAGTTGGATGGGCCGTCTCTATTTCCATTGAACGGCTTCTTCCGCTGACTGGGTTTAGAGCCGCTGAATCCGGCGATGACCGTCGTATCCTCGGTTTCTTCATTGTTGTTCCGACGCTTATTTTTGCTGCGCCGTGGCCTTCCATTGCCGTCCTTGGCCTCAGAGGTGTCAGGGTCGCTGGTGCTGTTGCTTCTACGAGCCAACCAGCTATCTTCGCCCGCACAGAAGCGGGTCATGAGTGCAGTGAGAGCTGCCATAGTCTTTGGCTTTTCCTGACCGAGGTGTCGGGCGAGCCATTCATCGCGGACGCTGTGTTTAAATGCCGCTAAGGCCTCGGCGTCTCGACAGTCGACAATTTGGTTCTTTTTAATTAAGAACCGAGTCCAGAGTTTGCGGGCTGACTCTTCGGGTTGCTGGACTATGTGACTCAGGTCATCAGCGTCCGGTGGCCGGACATACGTGCCCTGAAAGTTGTCCCGAAAAGCATCCTCTAAATCCTCCCAACGGCCAATGGAGTTCTCTGGGAGGCTATTCAACCAGTGCCGTGCTGGCCCTTTTAGCTTTAGAGGGAGATATTTAATGGCGTGGAGATCATCTCCGCGAGCCATGTGAATGTGGAGAAGAAAATCTTCAATCCATACGGCGGGATCCGTCGTTCCATCGTATTGCTCGATGTTTACGGGTTTAAACCCTTCTAGAAACTGGTGCTGCATTACCTCGTCGGTAAAGCACATGGGGTGTGGGGCGCCTCTATATCGGGCAACATCACGACGGAGTTCGGATGACATCCGTGTTCGGTTCTCGGCTCGAACTTAGTTATGCTTGTCGCGCCAGGCTTGATGGCCGTCGTCTTGTGTTGGAGCACGTCCCCTTGATCCGTAGATTGACCTGGTCTGGCTGGCTCTATTGTCCAGGTCCTGACGTAAGTCATACATGTAGCCCGGGGCCGCTGCCTCTTTGCCTCTACGGTGAGGTGGCGCGGGCTGGTGTTCGGCATAATTAGCTGCTTTGTCAGTCCACATGGTGTTCGGTCTGGTTGATCAGCATGATTGTATCTTGACGGTATTGGCTCAAGGGCTTCATCGTCGAATTGTGGTAGTAGCCTGCGTTTTGGGTAGCTCTTTGTCGGGCGCTCGAGGCCGTATTCTTCGGCCGCCAGGACCTTGGTCCATCTGTCGTTGAGCGTATCCTGTTCCGCTTGAAGCTGTTGCTATTTCTTTTTCAGGTTCCTCGCAGTGGCGATGAGCTGTCGCTTGAAGCATTCTTGTTCGAGGGGTTCCTCTGGCATAATGAAATCTTCGTTACCGAGGCTAACGTCCTCCTCGGAGGCCGGTAGATAGTTACTATCTTCCAAATCCTCATGATCAACAAGTTCATCGGAATTGACATGTCCCTCTTCCCTATCATCCTGCTCGAACGCAGGGTCGATGGGGTCTTCGGCATTGTCCGGAGTGTCATTACCTCCGGTGCTGGTGTTGCTGTCCTTCGCCCGATGTGATCGTGAGCAGCGCCACTGACGCCGGCGCTTTGGTGGATCCTCGACGGGCTTGTCTTGATCTGGATGTTGAGTGCCATCGTCGTCCTACTTCTCAGGTGTGTCCACCATGTATACATCATAGGTAGAAGTGGCCGTCCAATGCCCAGTGATAGGCGGGTTTTGACCTGGTTCGGCTCCGGCATCATCGTCCATACCGTCGATGTCTTCGGAGGCGTAGTCTAGCATGTCAGTTAGATCCTCGACAGTGGCTATTAAGTGGGTGGTGGGTGGGACGTAAACTTCCCTGCTCTCAGCCCCCAGTTTAGGCTGGTCGTAGTTCAGAGATGATACTTCCGTGATGGCGAGAGACCACATTAGGTCCAGTGTTTCGTTTAAGAGAGAAAGCCGGACAGGTGTATGATGATCTGCGGAGCTAGGTTTGGTAATAACCACTTGACCGAGCTCAATGGACGCAGACCTCGAGAGTTCGGAGTTGACGTCCAGAAGCGAGTCCGACTCCCCGATGTGAGGAAGAGTCACATTTACTGCGGGTCTGCTGACAGTATAGTCGCCACTGGGTCTCCGGCAAGAAGCTCCATAATGGGAGAGAGTCCGGCGGGGTTTATCCTCCCGTCTTCGGACAGAGTGGTCCGCCCTGGATCTAAGGCCAGGGCAGGCATGAGAGTCGATCCTTGAGCGGAATCTGACGACGGATCCGACGGGCTTCCTTCATGTGGGTGAAGAGTGGCGGCCGAGGCCGAGAACCCTTCGAAGACCAAGTCTCCACGGATATCCGCAATGTAATTCAAGCTTCCAAACCTGATCTGGTGACCAGGGGCGTAGCTGTCGACCTGCTCAAGGTGCCCGGTAGAGTTGGCACATAGCGTGAAGCCGCCAAACACAAAGAGTTGACCAGGGAGAAAAGTCTCCCCGTAAACAGCATCGTTATCGACAACGAGGCGAGCCATCGGTTCTTCTGTCGACAACACAGCGGAGCTCTCAACAAAAGCACCAATGTCGGTATCAAAACCGGCAGATCTCGGGTAGGGGGGCCCAAGCTGTGCGTCTAAGGATTGATGGTAACAATGGACAATGGGGGCACGATGTTTACCCAGGTTCGGGCCCTCTTAATGGAGGTAAAACCCTACGTCCTGCTTGATTGTATTCAATGAGTATAGGAGTTACAAGAGTTGATCTACCTCGAGATCGTAATGGCTAAACTCTAGCTGTCTAGCCTATGATTATTATGATCCTCTCTACGAACTAAACCCTCAGGTTTATATACACACCGGAGGGGCCTAGGGTTGTACAGAGTCGGTTTACAGAAGAAGGAAATAATACATCCGGACACCAAACTTGCCGTCCGCGCATATAGGAGTCCTACCCGGACACGAGGGATGGTCTTCTGCTTTATCTTCACGGCCCATCAGTCCGGCCCATATCGAATAGACCGGACACCCGAGGACCCCCTAATCCAGGACTCCCTCACCCATCCTTTGAGGTCACAGGGCGGATGGGAGATCTTGCAGGGTGTTGAAGGCAGATGCTGGCGTGAGAGCGGTTGCTTGGCTTGAGGAAGAAGATGATGGGAGAAGAGACAGATGCGAATGAGCAGCGCCCCTTCGCGTTGCCCTTTTTATTGGGAACTAACGCGGGGCTGGCTCTTCGCCATCTTTTCTCAGGAAGTTACCGTTTTACAAGCGCATTACCCATTAAACTATTGTTGTCCCACGACCCCACTACCTGCGGTAATTACACGGAGTGGACGTTGGATTGACTATTCATCATGATAACCGCTGCATGTGCAGCACTACTTCGACGCGTGTCCGTGCACTGTTTGGGGCCTAACCCAACGTGCCCAGCGACATGTATGGATCAGGCCCGGGGGCTTGTGTCGGGGTACACAAACAAGGGTGTATGTTTCCCCTGACTTGTGCACGGACGAAGGGCCTCCTCCCTGGCAACCAAGGCCAAGCTAGAGAAGCAGCTCTTAGTGAGACCGAAGAGCGGATCAAGACGACCAAGAATAAGCAAGATAGAAGAATATCACCTTGGGAAGGCCTCCCTTGCCGGGCAGGAGAGCCTGGCCGGGTCGAGGCTACCCCAGGGGCAAGTCCAAGATTTCCCCGGCAGGCTTGCCGGGTCTGCTAGGGGCGGGGCTCCCCACCAAGGCACCACAGCTCCACCGCACAGCAACGCAAGTCACTTATCAATGCGGTGTCAAGCCCCCAAGTGATTAAGTGGCCTCTGCTAAGCATGCGGCGGCCCGTTGGAAGACATGATTTATCCAAGTGACACCCGTCCAGAGGCATGTCAAGATGATAAGAAAGAGATGATTAAGCGGCTCAGCAGGCCTGCCGAGTTTCGCCCTCAGCATGACACCTAGCAGTGCATTTAATGCACTTTGTCCTAACTGCCAGAGTTAGGTATGATAGCACTGTTAGCTATCTAACCAGTAGATAAAGACTGTTTTGCCATTGTGGTTACCCCTTAAGCTATAAAAGGAGGTCCAAGGCGACCTAGCAAAGGATTCAGACCCTCACACACTTGTACGCACGTAGCTGCTCTCCCCGAGGCAACCTTGCTGGGCTTGGGCCCTGCAGGCTCGTCGTGTTCCTCCACTCAATCCACCAAAGTAGGAGTAGGGTTTTACGCTTCTCAGCGGCCCGAACCTGGGTAAAAACCACCAACGTCACCACCGTCATGTTGTTTTCCATGGCTTCTGCTCTTTGTGCAACGTGATCCCCCCTTCCGAACCACAAAGGGGCTCATGGCCCCATAGGTGATCATGATCCCCCACGACAATGGCGACCACGAGGAGGGCACCCTCTCCGGCTCTTCCAAGGGGAAAGAGCTCATCTGCTCTTCCAAGGGGAAAGAGCCCGTCTGTGACATCAGGGAGGGCACCCTACAGCCGTGCTCTTTCAAGGGGAAGGAGCCCATCTGCGACAACATGGAGCGCACCCAGGGTCCGTGCTCTTCCCACGGGAACGAGCCCATCTATGACAAGTGAGGAAACCCATGATTTGTTTTGCCATGCCTCTTCACAGGGGGAACCCATGATTTGTTTTCTCGAGTCCCTTTTGTAGTGTAGTGAGAATATGTCCAGTTTTAATTGCTACATTTGGTTGTTTGCAGTATGCCTTGTTTATTTCAGTTGTTCACAATGTGATGCTCTATATGTGCAACTATTTACTGTGCAGTACATTTTCATCAATACCAGTTTTAAACATACCGATAGGAATGCATATATTTGCTTGTTGTTAAGCCTATTATAGCTAGCATATGCCTCTTTTAAAGTTGTTTTGGTTGTTCGGTTGTTTGTAGTTAGCATATGTCTAGTTTCAAATGCTATCTTTGGTTGTTCATAGTATGCCTTGTTTATTCCAGTTATTCACAACATGATGTTCTATATGTGCAAGTATGAACTGTGCAGTTCAATTTCATCAATACCAGTTTCAACAATACCACCATGCAATGTTGAGGATATCGCTTATCGTTATCATCTCGGTCAGTTAGGGATTAGAGATTAATCAGAAATCGGCCGATTAATCAATTTTATCGGTCGACTATTAATCAGATTTTTTTTGCAAATCTCAGGTTCCCAACACTAAAATACGCTATATTCAGTATCAAAATAATATTTGACAGAATTGTTACCTTGATTCCTAGCCTTTGAATCCTCATATAATGACAAACAAAATAGGACAACAGTACATATTGCGTAACAAGGTCCACAAAACATAAATAAACATAGTTTTTGCAAACATAGTGCTATGAATAGGTTCGATTTATCGGTAGATTCCTGATAAATCGCTTGTCAGAGCGATAAATCAGTCCAAAAGATAAATGATGAAGATAAGGCATAATCTTATCAGTTACCCCCTGATTAGCGATAAATCAGAAGATTAATCGCTGAATCGGAAGATTTTTTGAACAGTGCCACTATGAATGACTACATTTGGTTGCTCCATGTTGTAGTTAACACGCCTTTCCATTTTTATTTAACAATAACTAGTGTACTTAGACCGGCACAATACCAGTTTGAATGACTATGTTTGCTTGTTGTTAAATGTTAGGCCTGTTGCAGTTAACACACCTTTCCACTTGTTTTGCTTAACTAGCGTGCTTAAACCTGCACACTGAAGCTATCTTTTGGAGATTATTTTGTCTGCCATGGCTATATTTGGTTGATGTTTAGCCTGTTGTGCTTAACATGCCTCTCGATGTACTTACACAGGACAATTTTGGGAACGACTGCTGTTTTCCATCGAGGGTTTCATCCCATGGCTTATATATACTCATTGTTCAGGATATCGGTAGCTGGTAACATATAGGCCGGGGCTAATAAGGGACTAATCCGTGAATCGGACTTTCAACTGAATATATCTGTAACCCATTTATCGTTAGGTTAACTAGGGCCATATGTAATATATCTGAGGCTACGTAGCAACATGCACTGTACTGAATGTCTAAATATGCAATCCTAGGCTACATAACAACAAGGAAGAGTGTTACCTTAATGTTCTGATGATGTCTAGATATACATAGAAGAGTAGCAGCAACAACAACAACGACACAACAGCAGTTAATCAGCCGATAATTTGTAAAAATGCAATAAACTCCCTTCGGCCCATAATATAAGATGTTAATTCATCCAATATGTGAGTATATTGGATGTTATAAGATATTATATAATGGGACGGAGAGAGTGCTGTACTACATCATTGTGCAATTGCTGTTTAGCTTCTAATATTAACTTGGTGCTTTTAGGTACATATGTCATTGGTAAAGATCCGCGCTTCGACCCTTTCTGCGTATGGGGCAATGAGATATTGATGAACCAGCATCAAGTGAGGAAGCTGATAAAGATTGTTAGTAAAATGGGTCAAAAGATGGCAATTAAATTATTTGTTTACACTTTATCCAAGACAACAGCGAACTGCATGATGGTAAGTAAGAACTCTGCAGCCTTCTTTTTACTGCCCATAATGAGTTGTGTTAGATGACAATGTCTGAATCTTTCCTTTGCAGTGGTTCCCAAAGCAGTTTACTCAAGATTACCTCTCAAACTACATGATTGGTGGGCATGCAAAGGTTAAAGTATTTCTACCAGAACACGATGCTTATCTAGATGTTTTCATGAAGAAAGTGAAGGATGGGCGGTCGGCCATCACAAGGGGTTGGACTAGAGTCGTGCGTGCCTTCTGCATGGAGGATGGCACAATATGGGCATTCTGCTTCACCTTGTTCAGCAACCAGAATGTATTTCGCCTCTTTCTTTACCGTCTTTAATAGTACAAGTATACAACTGTGGTTCATCATTCTTTATTTGGTGCTTATGTAATTCTTGAACATATGTACCTGTGAATCGAATAATGCATTGGTTGTTTGAACCTGATGGATATGAATAAAGCTATAGCAAACTTTCAAATTCAAATCCGGTACAATTTGAAATAGCAGCAATTAAATTACGGTAAAATTAGGCTCTGCAGGTCGTTACGGCGCACACGGTTGGTAAAACACAAACGTTTGTTACATACACCATTATCCGACACGGTTCATAGAGAGGAAACGTGTGCGAGCATGCACACAGTTGCCGTTTGCAAACCGTGTGTGATGTCAGATAATATCACAAACGGTGCGGGCAAACTAAACGTTTGTGATAGTTTCCTTATTGTACATGATTTGCAACCATGAACCGTTTTTGATGTGGTACGCATCGTAAACATTGCACCACAGAATAGCGTGTGCGATAGTTATCATGTACGACAATGTTACGACGGTCCGACGTTTCATAATCCTATCCGACACTCGTACGATGATTAGCTAATCTTCTTAATTAGTTATCGCATACAGTTCGAGAAAAGTGAATGTGTGTGATTGTCTGCTTATCATACATGTTCTATAATCGTGAACTGTTTGTGATGGGTCGCGCATCGTAAACATAGCACCATAGAATACCGACTGTGATGGCAATGCGAGCACAAACGAGTTGCAAGGATGAATCGTTTGGGACATTCGAGATATCAGAAACAGTTTAATAGGGACAATTGTATGCGTCAAGGCTCCCTATCCCCGATGGTTTCTGGGTCGTGTGGGAAGGACCCCCCTATCGCACACACTCACTTGGCGACGGTTCAAAACGCCGTCGCGGAAAGGGGTTAAAAACCGTTTGTATAACACCTCATTGTACCAGTGACTTGCTAATCTTTTTAAAGGATCCAATTATGATGAACCAATTGCTAGTGAATTGAGTACACTAGATTATCTTTATGGAGTTTTGCTTGAAATTCGTGAATCTGAAAATTGTGATGAAGTGCTAAAAGAAGAAATTTATAAAGTGATTCACGGTAGGTCCTTGAATGAAAAGCATGATTGCAATGATGTTATTATAAATTCTATTAGTGTAAATTGTGCTAATAATATGCAAAACCCCAAGCTTGGGGATGCTAATTTTGCTATGTCCACTACTTATTGCAATGATCATGATTAGGGTGATAATGCTTCTTATGATCTTGAAAATTTATTTAAGCCTCATGATAAATATGTTTGCAATAATATTGAAAGTGGGTTTGGAAGAGTGTCAACTCTAGTTAATAATGATCCCACTACTTTGGAGTATGATCAATCTTATGAAATTTTTGATAAAAGTGGGCTTGGAGAAGTCATGACTTTATTTGATGATAATCCCACTATTTTGGAAGAGTGTCAACTTTGCATGCATGTGGATCATGAAGAGAATATTTTATATGATAGTTATATTGTTGAATTTGATTATGATCCTACATGTAATTATTATGAGAGAGGGAAATATGGTTGTAGAAATTTTCATGTTACTAAATTACCTCTCGTTATGTTCAGATTGCTATTGTTTCTTTCTTCTTCCTTGCATATGCTAGTATTTGCTTGTCTTGGTAAATCTTTTCCCTATAAAATGCCTATGCATAGGAAGTACGCTAGACTTAAACTTGGTTTTCACATGCCATATGATGCTCTCTTTGTGCTTCTATTTTTTGTCTTTCATGTGAGCATCATTAAAAATTTCAACGCCTAGCTAAAAGGCTTTAAAGAAAAGCGCTTGTTGGGAGACAACCCAATATTTTTATTTTCTATTTTTATGAGAATACATATTATTACCTATGTAGTAATTGTGTTTTGGTGTTTTAATTAGTGTTTCAGCCAAGCAAGACCTTTGGGATGCTTTGGTATTATCGTTGATTTGGTTTTGCTAAAAAACAGAAACTTTTGCGTCCAGTAACAGAATTATTTAAATTCACTAGAGCGTAGAACAATTCTGAATTTTTTACACAAGATTAATATATGAATTGCCTATGTTTCCTAATTTTTTAGATTTTTTGGAGTTAAATAAGTATGATTAATAATCTGGTTACTACAGACTATTCTGTTTTTGATAGATTCTGTTTTCTATGTGTTGTTTGCTTATTTTGATGAATATATTGGTAGTATCGGGGGGTATGAACCATGGAGAAGTTGGAATACAGTAGATATAACACCAATATAAATTTAGAATGAGTTCACAACAGGACCTAAAGTGGTGATTTATTTTATTATACTAACAGATCTTACGAGTTTTCTGTTGAGTTTTGTGTTGTGAAGTTTTCAAGTTTTGGGTAAAGATTTTATGGACTGTGGAATAAGGAGTGGCAAGAGCCTAAGCTTTGGGATGCCCAAGGAACCCCAAGGTAATATTCAAGGACAACCAAGCATCTAAGCTTGGGGATGCCCCGGATGGCATCCCCTCTTTCGTCTTTAATCCATTGGTAAATTTACTTGAGGCTATATTTTTATTCACCACATGATATGTGTTTTGCTTGGAGCGTCTTGTATGATATGAGTCTTTGATTTTTAGTTGGGACAATTGCATTTTTACCCCTAGTTGGTTCCTACCCACAGGTTTTGCCCTTACTTTTCGAGCTTGCTCAGTTTTGCCCTTACTTTTTCCGTCGAGGTCCCTCGAATGCCCTTTGACCGTTTGACCAAAACTTTGAAAATTCATAACTAATTCATATGAACTCAGAAAAATGCAAATAAGATATCAAAATGTTCAGATAAACATTACCTTTATGTGCATATCATTTGCATTCAGGACAAAAGCACCGTTTAAACTACCCGAGGTAATTAATATTATTAACATTATTAAAAATAAAAAGGTATAAACAATATTTTTTTCATGAATAAAAATTACATGCAAATGTAGGTGATGTTTTCTGAACATCCTGATATCTTATTTGCATTTTTCTGAGTTCGTATCAACTTGTTATGAAGTTTCCTTATTTTTAATAATGTTAATAACATTAATTACCTCGGGCAGTTTAAACGGTGCTTTTGTCCTGAATGCAAATGATATGCACATAAAGGTAATGTTTATCTGAACATTTTGATATCTTATTTGCATTTTTCTGAGTTCATATGAATTAGTTATGAATTTTCAAAGTTTTGGTTAAATGGTCAAAGGGCATTCGAGGGACCTCGACGGAAAAAGTAAGGGCAAAACTGAGCAAGCTCGAAAAGTAAGGGCAAAACCCGTGGGTAGGAACCAACTAGGGGTAAAAATGCAATTGTCCCTTTTTAGTTTGCCACAATCATCCTTGTTGTACACACCTTTTGAGAGGGACATGCTTTAATCGTGACTTTATTAGAATACTCTATGTGCTTCACTTATATCTTTTGAGCTAGGCAATTTGCTCTAGTGCTTCATTTATATATTTTTAGAGCACGGCGGTGGCTTTATTTTATAGAAATTTTTAAACTCTCATGCTTCACTTATATTATTTTGAGAGTCTTAAACAGCATGGTAATTTTCTTAGGTTATGAATTTATTCCTAATATGATGGGCATCCAAGAGGGATGTAATAAAAACTTTCATATAAAGAGCATTGAATATATGAGAAGTTTGATTCCTTGCATTTGTTTTGAGATATAACGATGGTGATATTAGAGTCATGCTAGTGAGTAATTGTGGATTGGTAGAAATACTTGTGTTAAAGTTTGTGATTCCCGTAGCATGCACGTATGGTGAACCGTTATGTGATGAAGTCGGAGCATGATTTATTCTTTGATTGTCTTCCTTATGAGTGGTGGTCGGGGATGAGCGATGGTCTTTTCCTACCAATCTATCCCCCTAGGAGCATGCGTATTAGTACTTTGTTTTGATGGCTAATAAACTTTTGCAATAATTATGTGAGTTCTTTATGACTAATGTTGAGTCCATGGATTATACGCACTCTCACCCTTCCACCATTGCTAGCCTCTCTAGTACCGCGCAGCTTTCGCCGGCGCATTAAACCCACCATATACCCTTCCTCAAAACAGCCACCATACCTACCTATTATGGCATTTCCATAGCAATTCCGAGATATATTGCCATGCAACTTCCACCGTTCCGTTTATTATGACACATACCATCATTGTTATATTGTTCTCATATGCATGAGGCATTCATATAGAGTCATATTTTGTTCTAGTATTGAGTTGTAATTCTTGAGTTGTAAGTAAATAAAATTGTGATAATCATCATTATTAGAGCATTGTCCCATGTGAGGAAAGGATGATGGAAGCTATGATTCCCTCACAAGTTGGGATGAGTGTCCGGACTTTATAAAAAATAAAAGAGGCTAAAGAAGCCCAAATAAAAAAAGAGAGGCCAAAGAAGCCCAAACAAAAAAAAGAGAGAAAAAGAGAGAAGGGACATACTATCCTTTTCCACACTTGTGCTTCAAAATAGCACCATGTTCTTCATGATAGAGAGTCTCCTATTTTGTCACTTTCATATACTAGTGGGAATTTTTCATTATAGAACTTGGCTTGTATATTCCAGTGATGGGCTTCCTCAAATTGCCCTAGGTCTTCATGAGCAAGCAAGTTGGATGCACACCCACTTAGTTTCTTTTTGAGCTTTCATACACTTATAGCTCTAGTGCATCCGTTGCATGGCAATCCCTACTCACTTGCATCAATATCAATTGATGGGCATCTCCATAGCCCATTAATTTGCCTAGTTGATGTTAGACTTTCTCCTTCCTTTTTGTCTTCTCCACAACCACCATATTCTATTCCACCTATAGTGCTATATCCATGGCTCACGCTCATGTATTGCATGAAAGTTGAAAAAGTTTTAGAACACCAAAAGTATGAAACAATTGCTTGGCTTGTCATCGGGGTTGTGCATGATGAAATACTTTGTGTGATGAAGATGGAGCATAGCCAGACCATATGATTTTGTCGAGATAACTTTATTTTGCCATGTTATTTTGAGAAGACATGATTGCTTTATTAGTATGCTTGAAGTATTATTGTTTTTATGTCAATATAAAACTTTTGTTTTGAATCTTATGGATCTGAATATTCTTGCCACAATAAAGAAAATTACATTGATAAATATGTTAGGTAGCATTTCACATCAAAAATTCTGTTTTTATCATTTACCTACTCGAGGACGAGCAGGAATTAAGCTTGGGGATGCCTGATACGTCTCCAACATATCTATAATTTTTGATTGTTCCATGCTATTATATTATCTGTTTTGGATGTTTTATATGCATTAATATGCTATTTTATATTATTTTTGGGACTAACCTGTTAACGTAGAGCCCAGTGCCAGTTCCTGTTTTTTTCCTTGTTTTTGACTTTTACACAAAAGGAATATCAAACGGAGTCCAAATGGAATAAAACTTTATGATGATTTTTCTTGGACCAGAAGACACCCAGGAGACTTGGGGAGAGGGTCAGAAGAGTCCCGAGGAGGCCACAAGCCTCTAGGGCGCGCCCCAGGGGGGGCCCTAGCTTGTGGGCCCCTCGAAGGTCCCCTAACCCTAATTCTAGCTCTATATATTCTCAAATATTCCCCGAACATCAGAAGCGTCCACCAAAATACTTATCTGCCTCCGCAAGCCTCTGTTCCCGTGAGATCCCATCTTGGGGCCTTATCCGGCACTCTGTCGGAGGGGGATTCGATCACAGAGGGCCTCTACATCAACCTTGCTATCCTTTCGATGAAGCGTGAGTAGTTTACCACAGACCTACGGGTCCATAGCTAGTAGCTAGCTAGATGGCTTCTTCTCTCTCTTTGATCTTCAATACAATGTTCTCCTCGATGTTCTTGGAGTTCTATCCGATGTATTCTTCTTTTACGGTGCGTTTGTTGAGATCCGATGAATTGTGGATTTATGATCAGATTATCTATGAATATTATTTGAGTCTTCTCTAAACTCTTTTATGCATTATTAAGATATCTTTGTATTTCTCTTCGAGCTATCGGTTTGGTTTGGCCAACTAGATTGGTTTTTCTTGCAATGCGAGAGGTGCTTAGTTCTGGGTTCAATCTTGCGGTGTCCTCACCCAGTGACAGAAGGGGTAGCGAGGCACGTATTGTATTATTGCCATCAAGGATAAAAAGATAGGGTTTATGTCATATTGCTTGAGTTTATCCCTCTACATCATGTCATCTTACTTAAAGCGTTGCTCTGTTCTTATGAACTTAATACTCTAGATGCATGCAGGAGTCGGTCGATGTGTGGAGTAATAGTAGTAGATGCAGAATCGTTTCGGTCTACTTGTCATGGATGTGATGCCTATATTCATGATCATTGCCTTAGATATCGTCATAATTATATGCTTTTCTATCAATTGCTCAACAAAAATTAGTTTACCCACTGTATGTTTTCTTCAAGAGAGAAGCCTCTAGTGAAACCTATGGCCCCTGGGTCTATTTTCCATCATATATTTTCAGATCTATAAACCAAAAAACCCAAAAATACCTTGCTGCAATTTATTTATATTTACTTTAGTTTGCTCTTTTATTTATCTTTTATACATATCTCTATTAGATCTCACTCTTGTTCGTGACCGTGAAGGGATTGACAACCCCTTTTTCGCGTCGTGTGCAAGTGTTTGTTAGTTTGTGCAGGTGCATATATTGGAGACTTGCTTGTGCCTCCTACTGGATTGATACCTTGGTTCTTAACTGAGGGAAATACTTATCTCTACTTTGCTGAATCACCCTTTCCTCTTCAAGGGAAAAATCAACGCAAGCTCAAGAAGTAGCATCTTTCTCAACTTCACACCTTGCAACACTGGCAGGAACCCTTTCTTTGACTGATCCATTTTGAACTTCTTCAAATCTTTGTCAAGGTATGTGCTTTGTGAAAGTCCTATTAAGTGTCTTGATCTATCCTATAGATTTTGATGCCCAATATATAAGCAGCTTCATCGAGGTCTTTCATTGAAAAATTCTTATTGAAGTATCCTTTTATGCTCTCCAGAAATTCTATATCATTTCCAATCAGTAATATGTCATCCACATATAATATCAGAAATGCTACAGAGCTCCCACTCACTTTCTTGTAAATATAGGCTTCACCATAAGTCTGTATAAAACCATATGCTTTGATCACCTCATCAAAGCGTATATTCCAACTCCGAGATGCTTGCACCAGTCCATAGATGGATCGCTGGAGCTTGCACACTTTGTTAGCACCTTTAGGATCAACAAAACCTTCTGGTTGCATCATATACAACTCTTCTTTAAGAAACCCGTTAAGGAATGCAGTTTTGACGTCCATTTGCCAGATTTCATAATCATAAAATGCGGCAATTGCTAACATGATTCAGCTAGACTTAAGCATCACCACGGGTGAGAAAGTCTCATCGTAGTCAACCCCTTGAACTTTTCGAAAACCTTTTGCGACAAGTCGAGCTTTGTAGACAGTGATATTACCATCAGCGTCTGTCTTCCTCTTGAACATCCATTTATTCTCAATGTCTTGCCGCTCATCGGGCAAGTCCACGAAAGTCCACACTTTGTTCTCATACATGGATCCTATCTCAGATTTCATGGCCTCAAGCCATTTATCGGAATCTGGGCTCATCATAGCTTCTTCATAGTTCGTAGGTTCACTGTTGTCTAACAACATGACTTCCAGGACAGGATTACCATACCACTCTGGTGCGGTATGTGTTCTGGTCGACCTACGAGGTTCAGCAGTAACTTGATCTGAAGTTTTATGATCATCATCATTAGCTTCCTCTCTAGTTCGTGTGGGCATCATGGGAATGGTTTTCTCTGATTTACTACTTTCCAATTCGAGAGAAGGTACAACTACGTCATCAAGTTCTACTTTCCTCCCACTCACTTCTTTCGAGAGAAACTCCTTCTCTAGAAATGACCCATTCTTAGCAACAAAGTTTTTTCCTTCGGATCTATGGTAGAAGGTGTACCCAATAGTTTCTTTAGGGTATCCTATGAAGACGCACTTCTCCGATTTGGGTTTGAGCTTATCAGGCTGAAGCCTTTTGACATAATCATTGCATCCCCAAACTTTAAGAAACAACAGCTTAGGTTTCTTGCCAAACCATAGTTCATACAGTGTCGTCTCAAAGGATTTAGACGGTGCCCGAATTAACGTGAATGCGGCTGTCTCTAATGCATAACCCCAAAATGATAAAGGAAAATCGGTAAGAGACATCACAGAATGCACCATATCTAATAAAGTACGGTTACGACGTTTGGACACACCATTACACTGTCGTGTTCCAGGTGGCGTGAGTTGTGAAACAATTCCACATTGTCTTAAATGAAGGCCAAACTCGTAACTCAAATATTCGCCTCCACGATCAGATCATAGAAACTTTATTTTCTTATTACGATGATTCTCCACTTCACTCTAAAATTCTTTGAACTTTTCAAATGTTTTAGACTTGTGTTTCATCAAGTAGATATACCCATACCTACTCAAATCATCTGTGAAGGGTAGAAAATAATGATATCTGCCGCGTGCCTCAACACTCATTGGACCGCATACATCAGTATGTATTATTTTCAATAAGTCATTAGCTCGCTCCATTGTTCCGGAGAACGGAGTTTTAGTCATCTTACCCACGAAGCATGGTTTGCAACTATCAAATGGTTCATAATCAAGTAATTCCAAAAGTTCATCCGCATAGAGTTTCTTCATGCGCTTTACACGAATATGACCTAAACAGCCGTGCCACAAGTATGTTGCACTATCATTATCAACTTTGCATCTTTTGGCATCAATATTATGAATATGTATATCACTACGATCGAGATTCAACAAGAACAGCCATTCACTAAGGGTGCATGACCATAAAAGATATTACTCATATAAATAGACCAACCATTATTCTCTGACTTAAATAAATAACCGTCTTGCAATAAACAAGATCCAGATATAATGTTCATGCTCAACGCTGCCACCAAATAACAACTATTGAGGTCTAAAACTAATCCCAAAGGTAGATGTAGAGGTAGCGTGCCGACGGCGATCACATCGACCTTGGAACTATTCCCGACGCGCATCATCACCTCGTCCTTAGCCAATCTTCGTTTATTCCGCAGCTCCTGTTTCGAGTTACAAATATGAGCAACCGAACCAGTATCAAATACCCAGGCGCTACTACCAGCATTAGTAAGGAACACATCAATAACATGTATATCAAATATACCTTTGTTCACTTTGCCATCCTTCTTATCCGCCAAGTATTTGGGGGAGTTCTGCTTCCAGTGACGTTTTCCTCTGCAGTAGAAGCACTCAGTTTCAGGCTTGGGTCCAGCTTTGGGCTTCGACATGGGAGCGGCAACTTGCTTGCCATTCTTCTTGAAGTTCCCTTTCTTTCCCTTGCCCTTTTTCTTGAAACTAGTGGTCTTGTTAACCATCAACACTTGATGCTCCTTCTTGAATTCTACCTCCACCGATTTCAGCATCGCGAAGAGCTCGGGAATCGTTTTCCTCATCCCTTGCATATTATAGTTCATCACGAAGCCTTTGTAGCTTTGTGGCAGTGACTGAAGAACTCTGTCAATAACACTCTCAACTGGAAGATCAATTCCCAGCTGAGTCAAGTGGTTATGATACCCATACATTTTGAGTATGTGTTCACTGACAGAACTGTTCTCCTCCATCTTATAGCTATAGAACTTGTTGGAGACTTCATATCTCTCAACCCGGGCATTAGCTTGAAATATCAACTTCAGCTCTTGGAACATCTCATATGCTCTGTGGCATTCAAAACGTCTTTGAAGTCCTGGTTCTAAGCCATAAAGCATGCCACACTGAACTATTGAGTATTCATCAGATCGAGCCTATGATGTCGCTTGAACTATGTTGGTATTTCCCCAAAGAGGAAGAGGTGATGCAGCACAGCTACGGTAGGTATTTCCCTCAGTTAGGAAACCAAGGTATCAATCTAGTAGGAGAACCAAGCAACACTATGTAAACGGTACCTGCACACAAAGAACAAATACTTGCAACCCGACGCGTATGAGGGGTTGTCAATCCCTCTTCGGGTAATGGCGCCAGAAATTGCCAAGTTGACGGGATAAAATTTGTGTAGATTGGATAAATAGATCTCGATAAAACACGAAATAAAATAAGTAATAAAAAAGTGCAGCAAGGTATTTTTGGGTTTTTGTAATAATAGATCTGAAAATAAAAGCGAATAAAAATATTTATCATGATATGGTTAGGAAACACATGTCTATGGTTAGGAAACTTAACCATCTTTGATTAACGAGCTAGTCTAGTAGAGGCTTACTAGGGACACGGTGTTTTGTCTATGTATCCACACATGTATGAAGTTTCCGGTAATACAATTCTAGCATGAATAATAAACATTTATCATGATATAAGGAAATATAAAATAACAACTTTATTATTATTGCCTCTAGGGCATATTTCCTTCAGTCTCCCACTTGCACTAGAGTCAATAATCTAGTTCACATCACCACGTGATTAACACCCATAGTTCACATCGCCATGTGACCAGCACCCAAAGAGTTTACTGGAGTCAATAATCTAGTTCACATCGCCATGTGATTAACACCCAAAGAGTACTAAGGTGTGATCATGTTTTGCTTGTGAGAGAAGTTTAGTCAACGGGTCTGCCACATTCAGATCCGTATGTATTTTGCAAATTTCTATGTCTACAATGCTATGCATGCAGCTACTCTAGCTAATTGCTCCCACTTTCAATATGTATCCAAATTGAGACTCAGAGTCATTCGGATTGGTGTCAAAGCTTGCATCGACGTAACCCTTTACGATGAACTCTTTATCACCTCCATAACCAAGAAACATTTCCTTAGTCCTCTAAGGATAATTTTGACAGCTGTCTAGTGATCTACTCCTGGATCACTATTGTACCCTCTTGACAAACTCATGGCAAGGTACAAAACAGGTTTGGTACACAGCATGGCATACTTTATAGAACCTATGGCTGAGGCATGAGGAATGACTTTCATTCTCTCTCTATCTTCTGCCGTGGTCGGGCTTTGAGTCTTACTCAACTTCACACCTTACAATACAGGCTAGAACTCCTTCTTTGACTGATCCATTTTGAACTCCTTCAAAATCTTGTCAAGGTATGTACTCATTGAAAATCTTATCAAGCGTCTTGATCTATTTCTATAGATCTTGATGCTCAATATGTAAGCAGCTTCACCGAGGTCTTTCATTGAAAAAATCTTATTCAAGTATCCTTTTATGCTATCCAAAAATTCTATATCATTTCCAATCAGCAATATGTCATCCACATATAATATCAGAAATGCTACAGAGCTCCCACTCACTTTCTTGTAAATACAGGCTTCACCATAAGTCTGTATAAAACCATATGCTTTGATCACCTTATCAAAGCGTATATTCCAACTCCGAGATGCTTGCACCAGTCCATAGATGGATCGCTGGAGCTTGCATACTTTGTTAGCACCTTTAGGATTGACAAAACCTTTTGGTTGCATCATATACAACTCTTCTTTAAGAAATCCATTAAGGAATGCAGTTTTGACATCCATTTGCTAGATTTCATAAAATGCGGCAATTGCTACCATGATTTGGACAGACTTAAGCATCGCTACGAGTGAGAAAATCTCATCGTAGTCAACACCTTGAACTTTGTCGAAAACCTTTTGCGACAAGTCGAGCTTTGTAGATAGTAACACTACCATCAGCGTCCGTCTTCCTCTTGAAGATCCATTTATTCTCAATGGCTTGCCGATCATCGGGGAAGTCCACCAAAGTCCACACTTTGTTCTCATACATGGATCCTATCTCAGATTTCATGGCCTCAAGCCATCTGTCAGAATCTGGGCTCATCATATCTTCTTCATAGTTTGTAGGTTCGCCTTGGTCTAGTAAAATGACTTCCAGTACGGGATTCCCGTACCACTCTGGTGCGGATCATGTTCTGGTTGACCTACGAGGTTCTGTAGTAACTTGATCTGAAGTTTCATGATCATCATCATTAGCTTCCTCTCTGGTTGGTGTAGGCATCACGGGAACGGTTTTGTCTGATGAACTACTTTCCAATTCGAGAGAAGGTACAATTACCTCATCAAGTTCTACTTTCCTCCCACTCACTTCTTTCGAGAGAAACTCCTTCTCTAGAAAGGTTCCATTCTTGGCAACAAAGATCTTGCCTTCGGATCTGTGGTAGAAGGTGTACCCAATTGTTTCCTTAGGGTATCCTATGAAGATGCACTTCTCTGATTTGGGTTTGAGCTTATCAGGCTGAAGCCTTTTGACATAAGTGTCGCAACCCCAAACTTTAAGAAACGACAGCTTAGGTTTCTTGCCAAACCGCAGTTCATACGGTGTCGTCTCAACGGATTTAGATGGTGCCCTATTTAACATGAATGCAGTTGTCTCTAATGCATAACCCCAAAACGATAGTGGTAAATCGGTAAGAGACATCATAGAACGCACCATATCCAATAAAGTACGGTTACGACATTCAGACACACCATTACGCTGTGGTGTTCCAGGTGGCGTGAATTGTGAAACTATTCCACATTGTTTTAAATGAAGGCCAAACTCGTAACTCAAATATTCGCCTTTGCGATCAGATCGTAGAAACTTTATTTTCTTGTTACGATGATTCTACACTTCACTCTGAAATTCTTTGAACTTTTCAAATGTTTCAGACTTGTGTTTCATCAAGTAGATATATCCATACCTACTTAAATCATCTGTGAAGGTCAGAAAATAACGATACCCGCTGCGTGCTTCAACACTCATCGGACTGCATACATCGGTATGTATTATTTCCAATAAGTCATTAGCTCGCTCCATTGTTCCGGAGAACGGAGTTTTAGTCATCTTGCCCATGAGGCATGGTTCGCAAGTATCAAATGATTCATAATCAAGTGATTCCAAAAGCCCATCTGCATGGAGTTTCTTCATGCGCTTTACACGAATATGACCTAAATGGTAGTGCCACAAATATGTTGCACTGTCATTATCAACTTTGCATCTTTTGGCATCAATATTATGAATATGTGTATCACTACGATCGAGATTCAATAAACCATTTACATTGAGTGTATGACCATAGGAGGTTTTATTCATGTAAACAGAACAACAATTATTCTCTGACTTAAATGAATAACCCTATCGCAATAAACATGATCCTATCATATTCATGCTCAACGCAAACACCAAATAACATTTATTTATTTAGGTCCAACACTAATCCCGAAGGTAGAGGGAGTGCTCAATGGTGATCTTATCAACCTTGGAATCACTTCCAACACACATCGTCACCTCGTCATTAACTAGTCTCTGTTCATATTGCAACTCCTGTTTCGAGTTACTAATCTTAGCAACTGAACTGGTATCAAATACCCAGGGGCTACTATGAACACTAGTAAAATACACATCAATAACATGTATATCAAATATACCTTTGTTCACTTTGCCATCCTTCTTATCCGCCAAGTATTTGGGGCAGTTCCACTTCCAGTGACCATTTCCTTTGTAGTAGAAGCACTTAGTTTCAGGCTTAGGTCCAGTTTTGGGCTTCTTCACGGGAGTGACAACTTGCTTGCCATTCTTCTTGAAGTTCCCCTTTCTTTCCCTTTCCCTTTTTCTTAAAACTAGTGGTCTTGTTAACCATCAACACTTGATGCTCTTTCTTGATTTCTACCTTCGCCGATTTTAGCATCGCGAAGAGCTTGGGAATTGTTTTCGTCATCCCTTGCATATTATAGTTCATCACCAAGTTCTAGTAGCTTAGTGATAGTGACTAGAGAATTCTGGCAATCACTATCTTATCTGGAAGATTAACTCCTACTTGATTCAAGCGATTGTAGTATTCAGACATTCTGAACACATGCTCACTAGCTGAGCTATTCTCCTTCATCTTGTAGGCAAAGTACTTGTCAGAGGTCTCATACCTCTCGACACGGACATGAGTCTGAAATACCAATTTTAGCTCTTGGAACATCTCATATGCTCCATAGCGTTCAAAACGTCTTTGGATCCCCGATTCTAAGTCGTAAAGCATGGCGCACTAAACTATCAAGTAGTCATCATATCGAGCTTGTAAAACGTACATAACGTGTGCATCAGCTCCTGCAATAGGTCTATCACCTAGTGGTGCATCAAGGACATAATTCTTCTGTGCAGCAATGAGGATAATCCTCAGATCACGGACCCAGTCCGCATCATTGCTACTATCATCTTTCAACTTATTTTTCTCTAGGAACATATCAAAAAATAGGGGAACTACATCGCGAGCTATTGATCTACAACATAGATATGCAAATACTATCAGGACTAAGTTCATGATAAATTAAGTTCAATTAATCAAATTACTTGAGAACTCCCACTTAGATAGACATCCCTCAAGTCATCTAAATGATACGTGATCCAAATCAACTAAACCATGTCCGATCATCACGTGAGATGGAGTAGTCATCAATGGTGAACATCTCTATGTTGATCATATCTACTATATGATTCATGTTCGACCTTTCGGTCTCCAGTGTTCCGAGGCCATGTCTGTACATGCCAGGCTCGTCAAGTTTAACCCGAGTATTCCGCATGTGCAAAACTCTCTTGCACCCGTTGTATTTGAACGTAGAGTCTATCACACCCAATCATCACGTGGTGTCTCAACACGACGAACTGTCGCAACAGTGCATACTCAGGGAGAACACTTATATCTTGAAATTTAGATAAGGGATCATCTTATAATGCTACCGCCGTACTAAGCAAAATAAGATGCTTAAAAGATAAACATCACATGCAATCAAAATATGTGACATGATATGGCCATCATCATCTTGTGCTTTTGATCTCCATCTCCAAAGCATCGTCATGATCTCCATCATCACCGGCTTGACACCTTGATCTCCATCATTGCGTCGTGGTCGTCTCGCCAACTATTGCTTCTACAACTATCGCTAACGCATAGTGATAAAGTAAAGCAATTACATGGCGTTTGCATTTCATACAATAAAGCAACAACCATAAGGCTCCTGCCAGTTGCCGATAACTTACAAAACATGATCATCTCATACATCAACGTATATCACATCATGTCTTGACCATATCACATCACAACATGCCCTGCAAAAACAAGTTAGACGTCCTCTACTTTGTTGTTGGAAGTTTTACGTGGCTGCTACGGGCTTCTAGCAAGAACCGTTCTTACCTACGCATCAAAACCACAATGGTGATTTATCAAGTTTGCTGTTTTAACCTTCAACAAGGACCGGCCGCAGTCAAATTCGATTCAACTAAAGTAGGAGAAATAGACACCCGCCAGCCACCTTTATGCAAAACTAGTTGCATGTCTGTCGGTGGAACTGGTCTCATGAACGTGGTCATGTAAGGTTGGTCCGGGCCGTTTCATCCAACAATACCGTCGAATCAAAATAAGACATTGGTGGTAAGCAGTATGACGATCACCGCCCACAACTCTTTGTGTTCTACTCGTGCATAGCATCTACGCATAGAACTGGCTCGGATGCCACTGTTGGGAAACGTAGCATGCAATTTCAAAAGTTTCCCATGCTCACGCAAGATCTATCTAGGAGATGCATAGCAATGAGAGGGGGAGAGTGTTTCTACGTACCCTCGTAGACCAAAAGCGGAAGCGTTTGACAACGCGGTTGATGTAGTCGAACTTCTTCTCGTTCCGACCGATCAAGCACCGAACGTATGGCACCTCCGAGTTCTGCACACGTTCAGCTCGATGACGTCCCTCGAACTCTTGATCCAGCAAAGTGTCGAGGAATTAGATGAGTTCTATCAGCACGACGCCGTGGTGACGGTGATGGTGAAGTGATCCGCGCAGGGCTTCGCCTAAGCACCGCGAGAATATGACCGAGGGTGTAATCTGTGGAGGGGGGCGCCGCACACGGCTAACAGTTGTTGATGTGTCTGTTCTAGGCGCCCCTCCCCATGTATATATAGTTGGGAGGAGGAGGGGAGCAGCCATGGGGCGCGCCAAGTAGGAGGAATCCTACTTGGGGTCCTATCCCAATTTGCCCCCCCCCTTCCATAATTACCGGAGGGGAAAGGAAAGAGGAGGGAAGGAAGGGGGAGGCCGAATCCCTCCCCTTCTTTCTCTCTTCCCCTCTTTCCTTCCCCTCAGGTGCAGCCCATATGGGGGGTGTAGCAGCCCCTGCTAGCTGCTGTGTTTCCCCTCTTGGCCCATTAGGTCCATATCTTTTGTCGGGGGTGCCCGGAACCCCTTCCGGTGACCCGACATGTACCCGGTACCCTCCGGAACACTTCCGGTGTCCGAATACCATCATCCTATATATCAATCTTTACCTCTCAACCATTTCGAGACTCCTCGTCATGTCCGTGATCTCATCCAGGACTCCGAACAACATTCGGTCACCAAATCACCTAACTCATATAATACAAAATTGCCATCGAACGTTAAGCGTGCGGACCCTACGGGTTCAAGAACTATGTAGACATGACCGAGACACTTCTCCGGTCAATAACCAATAGAGGAACCTGGATGCTCATATTGGTTCCCACATATTCTACGAAGATCTTTATCGGTCGAACCGTTATGACAACATACATTATTCCCTTTGTCCATCGGTATGTTACTTGCCCGAGATTCGATCGTCGGTATCCACATACCTAGTTCAATCTCGTTACCGGCAAGTCTCTTTACTCGTTCCGTAATACATCATCCTGCAACTAACTCATTAGTCACTTTGCTTGCAAGGCTTCTTATGATGTGCATTACCGAGAGGGCCCAGAGATACCTCTCCGATACTCGGAGTGACAAATCCTAATCTCGATCTATGCCAACCTAACAAACACCTTCGGTGATACCTGTAGAGCATCTTTATAATCACCCAGTTATGTTGTGACGTTTGATAGCACACAAGGTATTCCTCCGGTATCCGGGAGTTGTATAATCTCATAGTCGAAGGAATATGCATTTGTCATGAAGAAAGCAGTAGCAATAAAACTGAACGATCATTATGCTAAGCTAACGGATGGGTCTTGTCCATCACATCATTCTCCTAATGATGTGATCCCGTTCATCAAATGACAACACATGTCTATGGTTAGGAAACTTAACCATCTTTGATTAACGAGCTAGTCTAGTAGAGGCTTACTAGGGACACGGTGTTTTGTCTATGTATCCACACATGTATCAAGTTTCCGGTTAATACAATTCTAGCATGAATAATAAACATTTATCATGATATAAGGAAATATAAAATAACAACTTTACTATTATTGCCTCTAGGGCATATTTCCTTCAGTATGCACAAGTAGTATTTCTACTTAGTATAAGTGGAGGCTAGCAGAAAGATTGAGAAGCAACCAACCAAGAAACAAAAAATCACATAAGCGAGCATTAAGCATAACTAACACCGAATAATGCACCACAAGTAGTCTCGTGGTTTTGTCACGGCAGATGCCCTTGTGAAAGGACTTTGGTGTGGAGCCATCGCAACGTAGGTTAGCTTGAAGGGGTTGAACGGGACGAAAGACACAAGGTTTACCCAGGTTCGGCCCCTCACAAATAAGGTAAAAGCCTACATCCTGCTTTGAGTTGTATTGATTGAGTATCGATTACAAGGGAGCGGAATCGCTTAACCTAGCTATCGATTGATTGTTAATTGAGTTAACCCGCTGCTGGGTCTCGCCTTTATATACACAGGTCGAGGCCCTAGGCTTACAGGAGTCCAAGTCGGATCATATAACATGACCAACTCGGGTTCTAAGTCACCTTGCCTTGCTAGGCAAGTCGCCATCGGGTGGCTCACATCTCCGGGTTGTAGCAACATCTCCGGGTCTTGGGCCTTCAACAGGCCCGCCTTATAAGCCGCCTCCAGCCTTCATATCTTATCTTCTTGGGCCTATTTAAGCCTTCACTTATAAGTCGCCAACAGTGTAACCCGGCTCCTCCTGGGCGGGTCACATCGTGGGGTTATATCTCCAACATTAGGCCCCAGATTGATTTGAACTTGTTCATGTCAATCTTCATCCTCCGGTTGGCGAGTCTTCTTGAATGCTTCTTAAGGCTTGACCTTGAACAAATCTTCTTAACCCGTCATAAGAAAAGATGACGTCATATTATTAAATTAAGAAGAAATCTCATGACTTCACAACAGATCTTTGTATTAATCTGCCATTCCGACAATCGAGGCGCCTCCTCTGTTAAGATAATCATGATGCCTCCTCAATTTTTGCGCATGCCATTTCACTATTTCACCAATCTTTTCCTTATAAATAGACACGGGGGTATCCTTTTTCACTTTTACCCTCGTCGCCCCCTCTTCTTCTTCTTCCTCACGTCATCCGTCGCGACCGGAGCTCTGCCGCCCCAGCCAAGCCTCGCCAACAACTCCATCCAGGCCGCTGCATCAACCTGTTGGAACCAGAAATCCACGACGCTCATCCGCTCTTCATCTGCATCATCAGGTACCCCTGTTTCTCTCTTCTCAGATCTACATTAGGGCACTTGAGTTCATGGAGTTCATCGGCGTTCATCCAAGCCCATACTAGTTCATCCATCCTCTATTTAGAAGTGGTATTTTAATCCAAAAACAATCCAAAAATAGTGCGGTAGTAGTTTTAGCTCTTAGCCCGTGTCTTGGATAGATCCCTTCTTCTATGAATCAATACTCTGCTTGCTAGTTCTTCCACTTCCATGTTCTAGGTTTAATAATTATACCCCTTTTTCTGAACTGCCGTAGATCTGTAATAGTAGCTGCAATCTGCAAAACTTGTTTGTCCAACACTTAGCAAAATTTCCACAAAACTTGGATCTGTAGGTATTTGACCCGCCCTTCAGCTTACGGGCGGCTTAATATTGAATTTGTAACCCGCCAAGAGTTTTCAAAGTAGCTTATCTCAATTAACCCGCCATTATTTACCGCAGCTTATAATCCTGCCACATTTGTAATTTACCTTCGTACCTTTAGGTTACTCAACATGACTATCTGCAACTGGGAGCGCTCTCTGGTTATGAAAGTAATCCTTGACGATTATGTAGGCCAAGGCCTATTGGCGACTCATTAGGAGATTGGATGGCGGGTTAACCAAGGAGAAACAATTCCTACTCCCGCTGAAGGGGAAATTGTAGTCTTTACTGATCATATAATCAGGGGTTTTACCCCGCTCGTTTCGAAATTTTTCCGGGATCTCCTCCACTACTTCAACTTGCACCCTCAAGATATAGGCCCAAACTCTATATCCAACATTTGCCACTTCCAAATCTTTTGCGAGGTTTATCTGCAAACAACACCTACTGTCCCCCTCTTTAAGGAGTTCTTTTATATAAACCGCCAGACTGAATGTCAGAATGGCCCAAGCCAAGAATTAGGCGGAGTCTCTATTCAGAGAAGGAGAGATAACAACTTTCCTTCCACAGTCTTACCAAGCCACCCCAAAGGATGGGTGACCACTTGGTTTTACTGCAAAAAGACTGCTCCAGCAACTGAAAATCCTCTGCCTGGGTTTAGAGCTGAACGTCTTCTAGCGGATTTTGACCCGCCAAGTAAAATTATCCCAGAAGAACATGCAGAGGCCTTCCCCTTTCTCTCCAAGGCTAAAGCTTTATTGGCTCATGGGTTAATTGGAGTTGATTTAACCCGATGCTGGGTCTCTTGGAAGATACTCCCCTTAAGCCGCCGTCCTGGCTTAATGTGTGAGTATTCTGGCGAGACAAACGATCTTCAACGGTACACTAAAGACAACTTTACAGCTGAAGATGTCTTTAAAACTGTGAGGACTTTGCTTGGCGAGTCTCAAGAAAACTGCAATAAAGTTGGCCTACCGCCATTCTTTAAACAAAATCCAGCTCCACCTGTAAGTGTTTGTTTTCATCTGGCTCAATATGTTTTTAATCCATGTTATGTCTTGTTTACTTAATTATTTCTGCACTCATACAGGCCGACCCCGCCTTCTGGACCAAGAAGCCAAAAACTACCGTGGCCAAGACTTGGGCCAACAAGAAGACAAAGAAGAATAAGACGGTTACTATTACTGAGCCAGCTGATGTGGGCGAGTCAGCAGATGTCGAGAACCAATCAGAGGTAGAACTTGACTCGCTTGGTCGACTCTTTATTGAACTAGCTGACACCCTTTCCTCACAGGAAGAGGCTGCTACAAGCCGGGCAGACAATACTGAGGCAATTCTCGTTTCATCCGGTTCAGACTCCACCCCTTCAAATAAAGTGCAGCGGGTTGTCAGGAAAGTAAAATTTTCTCACCCAGATGCTCACTTGGATCCACACTTTATTTTGAAGAAGGCTCAATATGATACAAGACGCCATACCCGGAGCGGTGGCTCAGGCGAATTACTGGTCGGGTTAAGTAATGAGCCTTCTGCCCATAAATGCCTAGCTGAGGTACCACACAATCCAACCTTGCTTTTGCCCAAAGCTGGTCTTATAAGACATCCTCTCAATCCCTCTGAATCTGACTACCAGGGGTCGCCACCTTCTTCTGGCGACTCAACCGGAACTCAAATGCCTGTTTTCAAGATTGCCGATGGGTAAGTACTTTCATTCGTTCATAAGTGATCTGTAGTGATATACTCATGGACTCTTGTATTCTTGTCACAGAGGCGTAGCAAAAGCGGGCAAGAAACAAAAGGTGGGCATTTCTTCAAAAGACCCCAAAGCCACTGAGCCGGAGAGGCAGGTGCCAGAGGCCCCTGAGGCTTCAATTCAAAATCCTGAAGACCTTGCCAATGATCCGCCACCGCACGCTGATACTGCTGTCTTTGAGGCAATGCATACTGAGATTAACCCGGCTGCCAGCCATGACCCGCCAAGTCCTAAGTTGCCAACTCATGCGAAGCTAACTGAAGAGATCTCTCCTAAGAAGAATTCTGATGATGTTGCTATCACTGGGACGGCTTATACAGCGCCAGGAGCCTCGACTGTGCTAACCAAGCATAGTGCCAAAGAAGAATCATCTTCCTTGGAGAAAGGCAAGGCCAAATTGGACCTGGAGAGCTATTCCTCCTTCAGCACGGGTGATGTGTATGCGGGCTATCTGAGCCGCCTTCACACAAGCCAGGACATGGAGGCTGGGTTAGTCCAGTTAATGAAGCAGAAATATGAGGTACGAAAATATCCAACCCCTCTCTAGCCTTGTGCATATACTTATGTCCATACTAGCCCCCAAGTCTAGAGTTTAGGAAAATTATTGAGTATGCTTTAGACTTGTGAAATTTTCCAGAGTGTAGCCCCCAAGGGCCGGCTTAACTTTGGTAAAATAAGCCGGGTCTTAATGACCTTAAAGAACCAAATATGTAGCCCCCAAGGGCTGGCTTAACTTTGATAAGATGAGCCGGGTCTTAATAGAGATTGAAAATGACCTACATTAGCCCCCAAGTGCCAAGTATATTGCTTGCAATGTGCTTGGGACTTGACTACCTGTTTCACAAGAACTTGCTCCTTGTATTATAACCATTGCCTCGATATTGTATTTCAGGAGACATTGAACATGAAAGAGTCGCAGCTTAGCGACTTAAAGAAGAATATAGAGCTGCAACAAGCTGAAACTTCCAAGGCCGAGTCAAGGCTGAAAACTTCACTGGAAGAAATTGAGAAGATCAAGGCGGGTTTTGATGCTGAAAGAACCACCTGGGAAACTGACAAGGCTGCACTGTAAAGAAAAGCAGAAGAAGCTGAGGCTAAGCTTAAACCGGTAACCGAAAAGTTGGTTGGCTTGAAGCAACATATCTGTCAAATGTCAACCGCCATGTTTAGTAAGCTTAATATGCAACCCATCATTTGTGTTGATATTTCTTTAATCCGCCTGGCGACTCATAATATATAATCTTTAACCCGCCGGGCGGCTCTTGTGCAAAATTGAACAGGCCCCAGAAGCGCCAGTCTTGGTCAAAATATGCTGCTCAAATTGAAGGCGGCTTATTCATTGACTGAGCAGTTGTATGCTGGAACACTGCGCAGCCTTGTGTCTTTGTCAGGTGGCAGAAAAACTCCAACTCAGATCAAGACTGTGCTGGATCACCTCTCAACAGTGCCGGCTCAAATTGACGAGGTTAAACTATCAGCCGCCCGAGCCGGAGCCATTGTCGCTCTAGGCCGGGCCAAGGCGTGGCAATCAGAACTTGACCCGGAAGAAATAGCTACCGGATGCCCAGAGTTCAAGGATGATGGGTTAATCTTTGAAGAGAAAGACTTCAACAAATGCGTCAGAGAGATACGGCCCGTAGCATGCAAACTTATAGAAGAGATGAATTTGAACAAGTACACGCCGGCTTACGATGATGACAATAATAAGATTAAGCCACCCTCGCATGATGTTATTGATCTTATTCCTCCAAGGCGTAAGCATAGCTTCACCCCTGATATTGATCCTTCTGTCATGCTTAATGATGAAGCCACATTTGAAGCATTAACCGGCATCGACTGGACCTCGGCCAATCTCCAGATGGCCATCGACGACAAGCCGGCATAGGGTGACCCGGAGGCCTCGACCTCAACACGCCAAGAGGACAACAACCCGTCAGGCCAAAACCTGGATTGTGCTGACACCGGCTCAATGGAGTAACTTAACTCCGAAAAAGACTTGGTCACAAATTATTGCGCTCAACTGAAGCCTTGTAATAGGTAGTTAAAAAACAAGTATTTGTTCTGCCATGCCTTCGAGCATGTTATCTCAACTTTTGATCCAACAGCTGAACTTTATTGCCTGCTTGATTTGATCATATATATGAGTCGTTCAATGATTCTGCTCTTCACCTGAGGTCTTGTATATTCTGTAAAAACCCATCAATATGCGCACAGGCGACTTATATCCAAGAGCATGTAGTGGGTTAAAAAACCTCGAAGACTCATAATCTCATATAGTAAAAGAAATCATGCCAGTGGTTGTGTTGTCAAAAAACATACTGGCGACTTAAAGTCAAAAAACCAGGGCGGGTGACAACCCAAATACTCAAACATGGGTAACACAACCCGGAGACTATAAGACCTGGATGTTCCCAATTTGCACAAAAGCAAAAACTTGAAATCATAAAATCATCCGAAAAACCAAAACAAAGGCATACACGAATCTCAAATATTTGTTAGGCCGGCTTTTAAAACACGACTGAAGAAAATTGGCTCACAGGCCTCATATTTGCTTTCAAGGCCGCATAGCCGTGTTTACCCTGTAAGCCGGCCTCCCATGACATAAATCCATCATTTTAACCTTAACAAGTTTAGGGTCTTAAAAAAGATTAACTGTTAAGACTACGACGGGCCATATAGTGGAGTAGCACTGTAGCGATCCGACCTTAGATGGTCAAATCTCTGTGTTCAAGTGTCATCCCTGGATCGGTAATGCTGACACACACAGTACTCGAAGGATTTATTACAGAGTGCAAGCACACACTTATTACATCGAGTGTCTCAAAAGAGAACTTATTACAATAAATATGGCTTAAGGCCATCTAAATAAAGTAACAGCGGAAGACTTGGAAGATAAAGTGAGTCCATCAACTCCAACGGCATAGCTGAGTGCATGACAACGACCTAGCGCACCTTACTCTTCATCTGAAAAGTCTGCAACATGATATGTTGCAGCCCGAAATGGGTCAGCACATGGAATATGCTGGCAATATAACACAATAGAGCAAAGAACAGATAAATGCTATCACTACATGCATATATGACTGGTGGAAAGCTCTAGGGTTATATTGTTTTGCGAAAAGCCAATTTTTTCCTACATCAAAGGAATATGTTTTATTTAACTATCATGGTAGTTGTTAAACATTGAGAAGGTAAATCCCCATCTCAATCCCAATTAAAAGTAATCGTTAAACCCAACAAATTAATTTTAGAGTGATGAGATAAAGTCAATAATTCAAGTACCAGATACTCAAGATGTCCATAACCGGGGACACGGCTAATCATGATTAGTTTATACACTCTACAGAGGTTCGTGCACTTTTCCCCACAAGACTCGATCTCCTCCGTTGGATTTCTCACACTACATGGTGTTTGAGAAACGGATGACCGAGACACAGTCTTTCAGAAGCATTTACTCTTTACTCTGGGTAGATAGTTACACCTACTTTCCCCTACATCTGCTAGCCTACCACTGAAAGAGGTCCTGCAACATACTCAACTATGCTAGAGCCCATAATAGCTTGTGGCTGCACACGGAAGTTTCTAGCATGAATAATCTTATGATCCCTTTGAGCCTGGCTGGCGAACCAAAAAGACAACACTGGTATATCCCCAGGTGCCTGCAACCAATCCACCCAGATGTGTATTTAAGTAGCCACCTTAAGTTAACCATTAATTAACAATCTCACATCTGTCATGGATACACTCAAAACCCAATCCACGTCTACGAGCATAGCATGGCAATATAAGGAAAACGTGGAAGTAACTCCCAAGGGTTTGATAATAAAGGGCAATAGGTTCTACCTCATCATCTACTTCCCAATACCCACAAGTTAATCACATCCTAATCATGCAATGTTTGAGGATTGAAACTAATGCATAAAAATTGGGTATGAAAAGAGTATGATCAATGTGTTACTTGCCTTGCTGACAATCTGCAAACCCTAGAGACTCGTAGTAGCACGCTTCGCACTCCGGGAATTCTATCGCAAACAAACAATAGCATACATAAGCACTCAAGCATAGATGCAAGGGTAAGACTCAGATAAGAAGATCAAATCTGAAAGTTCAACTGAAGAGCTTCGATTTGCAAAAAGAATCAATCGAATCGGAGCTACGAAACTGAATCTACGGTCAAAAGAACTTCGAAAACAAATCTGCTTGAAACCAAATTTTAAATTGTCAAAATCATGTTCAAGTTGATTAAACAGAAAGAGGGGTTCGAGACGAACATTTTGGCGTTGGTTTCACAGGATTTGGAGGAACGGTTTAGAAACGGCGAGGGTTTGAAGATTAGGGGCTGATCTGCGATAAAATTAATCATGGATAGGTCCCTGGCAAAAAACAAAAATCTATCAGACGAACGTCCGCTAACAGAGACAAACGAACGAAAATGTTCGTTAACAGATCTAAACGAACGAACGTTTGCTAAATAACGAAACCGACGAAAAACCGAACCGATCTAATAAAATAGAAAAAATCGAACTACGGTTTTAAAAAAAAACCGAGACGGTTTTTACCTAAACCGAAAAAAAAACCGGCGGTGGCGGCGACGAGATCCGGCGGCGGTGGCTCGGCTCCGGCGACTGCGGGGTGGGGCGGCGTCGGCGCGGGCGGCGGGGCTGCGGGCGCGGGGCGGCAGGCGAGGCACAGAGGCGGCGGCGCGGCAGCGGTGCTGTGGCGGCGGCGGCGGCGCAAGGCAGCGGCAGCGGCGGCGCTGGCAGGCGGCGGCGCGGGCGGCGGTGGAGCGAGACGAGGTGAGGGGGGGCGGCGGCTATATAAAGGCCGGGGGGGCGGCGGCTTGGGGGAGGGGCAAGGCGGCGGCGGGCGAGGTTCGGACTCCTGTCGGAGTCTGGCTCGGGGACGGCGGAGGTAGGCGGCGGCGGCCTGGCTCGGCTGGGCCTTTGGCCCAGTCGGGCGAAGAGATTTTTTTTTTAAATTCCGCCGAAACAAAAATCCTAAATAAAATAAAGAAAAAATTCTAAAAAATGCCAAAAACAATTTTCACCGTCTAAATAAAATATTTAGAACAAGGTGAACATTTTCTTGGCCTAAAAATGCAATTTTTGAAAAATGCATATTTTCTAATTCAAATAAAATAGCAATAAAATCCAAATAAAATTATTTATTTGGTTTTAACATTTTTCCTCCAATATTTCTGTCCTTTTGGAGAAGTCATGTTATCTCCTCTCATATGTTTTTAATACGAAATATTTTGGAAAGAAAAATAAATAAAACCAAAATGATCCCCTTTTCAATATTTGAGAAAATTCAAATATGAAAATAATAAAATCTCCAACTCTCTCCGTAGGTCCTTGAGTTGCTTAAGATTTCTAGGATCACAATCAAAAATGCAAATAAAATATGATATGCAAATGATGACCTATGTATAACATTCCAAATAAAAAATTTGGGAAGTTACAAACCTACCCCCCTTAAGACGAATCTCGTCCTCGAGATTCAGGTTGGCTAGAAAATAGGTGTGGGTGGTCTTTCCGTAGGTCTTCCTCTCGTTCCCAGGTGGCTTCATCCTCGGTATGGTGGCTCCACTGAACTTTGCAAAACTTGATAACCTTGCTGCATGTAACTCTGCTGGCAAACTTGAGAATCTTGACGGGTTTCTCCTCGTAGGTCAGATCACTATCCAACTGAATTGCTTCCAGGGGTACTGTATCTCTCAGAGGAATATCGGCCATCTCTGCAAGGCACTTCTTCAACTGGGAAACGTGAAACACATCATGAACTCCTGATAGTCCGTCGGGTAACTCCAACTTGTAGGCCACCTCTCCCATACGTTCCAAAACTCGGTATGGTCCTACAAATCTCGGGGCTAACTTTCCCTTGACTCCAAAACGTTTAACTCCTCGCAGAGGTGACACACAAAGATATGCTCGGTCTCCGATTTCATAGACTACCTCCTTGCGTTTCGAGTCTGCATAACTCTTCTGTCTGGACTGGGCTACCTTCAGCCTATCCCGAATCAACTTAACCTTCTCTTCAGATTCTTTAATCAAATCTGGTCCAAACAACTGACGGTCTCCAACTTCATCCCACATCAACGGTGTTCTGCACCTCCTTCCATACAAAGCTTCAAAAGGGGCCATCTTCAAACTGGCTTGGTAGCTGTTGTTGTATGAGAACTCCGCGTAGGGCAAATTGTCATCCCAACTAGATTCGTAATCTAGTGCACAAGCTCTCAACATGTCCTCCAGAATCTGGTTGACTCTCTCGGTCTGTCCATCGGTCTGCGGATGAAAAGATGTACTAAACTCTAGCCTGGTACCCAAGGTCTGGTGCAGCTGGTGCCAAAACCTTGAAGTAAACTGTGTCCCTCGATCTGATACGATGGTCCTCGGAACTCCATGCAGACATACGATCCTGGTCATATATATCTTGGCCAACTTTGCACTCGTATAGGTGGTTTTCACTGGGATAAAGTGAGCCACTTTGGTCAAACGATCCACTACTACCCAGATAGAATCATATCCCAATCGGGTCTTGGGTAATCCGGTGATGAAATCCACGCCAAGCTTATCCCACTTCCATTCGGGTATCGGCATAGGCTGCAGTAATCCTGTTGGCTTCTGATGTTCTGCTTTCACTCTCTGACATACATAACATACGACTACATACTCGGCAATGTCCTTCTTCATACCAGTCCACCAGAAACGCTCCTTCAGATCCAAATACATCTTGGTGTTTCCGGGGTGTATCGAGTATGGCGAGTAATGAGCTTCTGTAGTATCAACTTCCTGATCTCCGCATTATTGGGTACATAAACACGGTCCTCAAACCACAAAGTGTTATGCTCATCCTCACGAAAACCTTTGGCTTTTCCTTTGCTCATCCTCTCCTTTATCTCAGCAATTTCCTTATCATCTTTCTGAGCTGCTCGAATCTTTCCCAATAATGCTGACGTTACCTCCATTGCTGCGACAAAACCTCTAGGGACTATCTCCAAACGAAGCTCCCTGAGATCTTCAGCTAACTCCTTTGGTAATCCTTCGCTTATGAGGGTATTGACATAACTCTTCCGGCTCAAAGCGTCTGCTACGACATTGGCCTTTCCTGGGTGATAATGCAACTTCATATCATAATCTTTTATAAGCTCCAACCATCTCCTCTGCCTGAGATTCAGCTCCTTCTGTGTGAAAATGTACTTCAAACTCTTATGATCCGTGTACACATCACAACGGTTCCCAATAAGAAAATGTCTCCAGGTCTTGACTGCATGAACTACAGCTGCTAACTCCAAATCATGCGTGGCATAATTCAACTCATGCGGTCGAAGCTGACGTGAGGCATATGAGACAACTCTTCCGTCCTGCATAAGTACACCTCCAAGTCCTAAGCGAGAAGCGTCGCAATACACTTGGAAATCCTTGCGTATATCTGGCAGAATCAGTACTGGGGCTGTAACCAAACGTTTCTTCAGCTCCTTAAAACTTGCCTCACATTCATCTGTCCACTTGAACTTGGTGTCCTTCTTCAATAACTCCGTCATAGGCTTCGCAATCTTCGAAAAATTCTCAATAAATCTCCAATAATATCCTGCAAGTCCAAGAAAGCTGCGGATCTCTCCAACTGAGGTGGGTGCCAACCACTCAGTGACTGACTGAACCTTGGTGGGGTCTACTACTATACCTTCTCCTGATATAACATGTCCAAGAAATCCAACTTCCTTCAACCAAAACTCACATTTGCTGAACTTGGCATACAACTGATGTTCCCTGAGCTTTTCGAGAACTAAACGCAAATGCTCCTTGTGTTCCTCTTCATTCTTCGAGTATACCAAGATATCATTAATGAACACCATGACAAACTTATCCAAGAACTCCATGAACACCTTATTCATCATACTCATGAAATAGGCATGGGCATTAGTCAATCCAAATGACATAACCGTGTACTCATATAGCCCATACCTTGTGGTGAAGGCTGTCTTAGGTATATCCTGTTCTCGGATCTTCAACTGGTGGTATCCTGATCTCAAATCGATCTTGGAGAACACTTTAGCTGCTTGCAACTGATCAAACAAATCATTGATCATCGGCAGTGGGTACTTGTTCTTGATCGTCACTTCATTCAATGCACGATAATCAACAACCATTCTCAATGATCCATCCTTCTTTTCAACCAAGAGCACTGGGGCTCCCCACGGTGATGAACTTCGTCGAATGTAACCTTTCTCCAATAACTCCTTGATCTGCTTCTTAATCTCCTCCAGATCATTTGCGGGCATCCGGTATTGTCTCTTCGATATCGGTCCGGTGCCTGGCAACAGCTCTATCAAAAACTCAATGTCTCGATTCGGCGGCATGCCTGGTAACTCCTCTGGAAATACATCTGGGTAATCCTTTACTACTGGCACTTCCTCCTGAACAACTCCTGAGAGGGAATTTATTTGGGTTCTCCTTGACGCATGCCTGGATACATACTTGATCCTTTTTCCCTCCGGGGTGGTGAGCATAATTGACTTACTGGCGCAATCGATGTTTCCTCCATACATCGATAGCCAATCCATGCCTAGTATCACATCCAATCCTTGTGACTCCAAAATTATTAAGTCTGAGGGGAACACGTGCCTACCTATGGTCAATGGCATCTGAAAACATACTTGACTTGCCATATACTCCGCTCCTGGTGAGCTTACTAACATAGGTGTCCTAAGAACTTTAGTGGGCAACTCATACTTATCCACAAATCCCCTTAAAATGTATGAATGCGATGCACCAGTATCAAAAAGAACGATTGCAGTAAATGACTTAACCAAAAACTTACCTATAACTGCATCTGGCTGCTCTTCAACCTCCTCCACGTTAACGTGGTTCACTTGTCCCTTGTTGAAAGGGTTGGACTTCTTCCCAGAGCTTCCATTGCCATTACCATTCTTTGGTTCAGGACACTCATTGGCGTAGTGTCCAGTCTTCCCGCACTTGAAACAAGTAATGTGACTTTGATCCTTCTTGGCGGGTGTGGCTGGGTTAGAGCGGTTCTGATTGCTGCCTGCTCCATTCCCGTTTCCATTCTTGGGGCCACTGTGGTTATGCGAACTTCCTCCGTTGTGAGTATGGCCTCCATGGTTATGTGTATATCCTCCCGAGTTCGGGGTAAAACAAGGCTTCTGCTGAGCTCCTGAATTGTAGTTCCCTTGTCCATACTTCCTTTTGCGGCTCTCAATCTGTTGCTGCTTCCCTTCAATCATAAGAGCCCGGTCTACCAGCTCCTGGTAGTTAGCGAATGTTGCTACCATCAGCTGCATGCTCATCTCATCATTTAACCCTTCCATAAACTTCTCCTGCTTTGCGGCATCAGTGGCCACATCATCCGGGGCATAGCGAGCTAACTTACTGAACTCATCCACGTACTGCCCCACAGTACGATTTCCCTGGCGCAAGTTGCGAAACTCACGCTTCTTCATGCTCATAGCTCCGGTTGAGACATGTGCAGTGCGGAATGCTTGCTGAAACTGATCCCAGGTGACATTGGCTATAGGGAATGTGGCTGTGTAATTCTCCCACCATGAGGCTGCGGGTCCATCCAATTGATGTGCGGCAAAACACACCTTCTCAGCATCTGTGCATCCTGCGGTGGTCAACTCCCTTCCAATCCCGCGTAGCCAGTCATCAGCAACTATTGGCTCGGTGCTACTGGAAAACACCGGTGGCTGCAACCTCAGAAAACGGGCTAGGTTGTCAACTGGAGGTGGGGGCGGTGGGTTGTTGTTGTTGTTGTTGTTGTTGTTGTTGTTGTTGTTGTTGTTGTTGTTGTTGTTGTTGTTGTTGTTGTTGTTGTTGTTGTTGTTGTTGTTGTTGTTGTTGTTGTTGTTGTTGTTGTTGTTGTTGTTGTTGTTGTTGTTGTTGTTGCCTTGGTTCTGGACTAGTATCTGCATCAAGGCATCCTGCTGCTGGATCAACTGTGTGATCTCCGGTGGGAAGACAAATCCGGTGTCGCGTCTTGGAGGCATCTGATGGGTTTAGAGGGGAGAGATTAGAATAAAGTGAGGTCTAATGAGAAAGCACTACCCATATGCACATGAGACAAACACATTCATATCACACCAAATTCAATTCAAGCAGGGGCATACAATCGATCTAACTATCGTTATAAAAGTGCTCGGACTACTACTATATACATGGGGAAATACTACTAATCATATGGTGGTCATCTAGAAATTTTGATCGGTGGAAGACTCCATGATATCCGCTCCAACTTCGTCTTCATAGTCATCATCACTACTGTCGGGGTCAGAGTCGGTGTCGTCGATGATGATGTAGTCCTCGGGATGGTTGTCATCTCCTCCTGGCGCAGGGTCTCCCATGAATACTCCTAGCTTCCTTGTCAGGTCGTCATTCTTCTCCACTAGTACTGTGATTTCCTCCTCATATCCGTCGCGTGTAGACTTGAGTTCCTCTTCTAGCTCCATGTTCCTGGTCATTACCTTCTTCAAATCTATCATGCTTGCACACATCTGGTTCTCCTGTCGACGAATGTGCTGGTTTAACTCCTGGATGAAAGCTGCAATGGACCTGTTTTTCCTGGTGCTGATCATCTCCCATTGCTCAGCTCGGCGCCCACATATCTGGTAGATGGTGTCCTTAAGATCTTTGTGATAAACTTCACCGATGCGTCCCATGGCGATGTGGGCTGCCATGCTCTTACCTAGACTCCAGGTTGGTGCATCTAAGGAAAACTCTATGGACTCGGTAACTGGCATGAACGTCCTTCCTGGAACTTGAACTCGTATCATCCAACGCTCCTCTTCTGGCAAAGTGGCGGTGTAGGTCCCGGTGAAGCTTGGTATTCCGATATTCAGGTACTTAGTGATTTCCTTCAAGTGTCTCCCAAAGGGTGTGTCTTCATCCGGTTGTGCAAACTTGTTCCTTGAGTCCGCCATCCTAGAGAGTAGAAGATGGAGAGAGTCAGAAATGAGTAGAGAAGAGTGACCTATGGCTTTTCTTAGTGGTCGTGTCCCACAGTCAGCGTGTGCTCTGATACCATCTTGTAGCGATCCGACCTCAGATGGTCAAATCTCTGTGTTCAAGTGTCATCCCTGGATCGGTAATGCTGACACACACAGTACTCGAAGGATTTATTACAGAGTGCAATCACACACTTATTACATCGAATGTCTCAAAAGAGAACTTATTACAATAAATATGGCTTAAGGCCATCTAAATAAAGTAACAGCGGAAGACTTGGAAGATAAAATGAGTCCATCAACTCCAACGGCATAGCTGAGTGCATGACAACGACCTAGCGCACCTTACTCTTTGTCTGAAAAGTCTGCAACATGATATGTTGCAGCCCGAAATGGGTCAGCACATGGAATATGCTGGCAATATAACACAATAGAGCAAAGAACAGATAAATGCTATCACTACATGCATATATGGCTGGTGGAAAGCTCTAGGGTTATATTGTTTTGCGAAAAGCTAATTTTTCCCTACATCAAAGGAATATGTTTTATTTAACTATCATGGTAGTTGTTAAACATTGAGAAGGTAAATCCCCATCTCAATCCCAATTAAAAGTAATCGTTAAACCCAACAAATTAATTTTAGAGTGATGAGATCAAGTCAATAATTCAAGTACCAGATACTCAAGATGTCCATAACCGGGGACACGACTAATCATGATTAGTTTATACACTCTGCAGAGGTTTGTGCACTTTTCCCCATAAGACTCGATCTCCTCCGTTGGATTTCTCGCACTACATGGTGTTTGAGAAACGGATGACCGAGACACAGTCTTTCAGAAGCATTTACTCTTTACTCTGGGTAGACAGTTACACCTAATTCCCCTACATCTGCTAGCCTACCACTGAAAGAGGTCCTGCAACATACTCAACTATGCTAGAGCCCATAATAGCTTGTGGCTGCACACGGAAGTTTCTAGCATGAATAATCTTATGATCCCTTTGAGCCTGGGTGGCGAACCAAAATGACAACACTGGTATATTCCCAGGTGCCTGCAACCAATCCACCCATATGTGTATTTAAGTAGCCACCTTAAGTTAACCATTAATTAACAATCTCACATCTGTCATGGATACACTCAAAACCCAATCCACGTCTACGAGCATAGCATGGCAATATAAGCAAAACGTGGAAGTAACTCCCAAGGGTTTGATAATAAAGGGCAATAGGTTCTACCTCATCATCTACTTCCCAATACCCACAAGTTAATCACATCCTAATCATGCAATGTTTGAGGATTGAAACTAATGCATAAAAACTGGGTATGAAAATAGTATGATCAATGTGTTACTTGCCTTGTTGACGATCTGCAAACCCTAGAGACTCGTAGTAGCACGCTTCGCACTCCGGGAATTCTATCGCAAACAAACAATAGCATACATAAGCACTCAAGCAAAGATGCAAGGGTAAGACTCAGATAAGAAGATCAAATCTGAAAGTTCAACTGAAGAGCTTCGATTTGCAAAAAGAATCAATCGAATTGGAGCTACGAAACTGAATCTACGGTCAAAAGAACTTCGAAAACAAATCTGCTTGAAACCAAATTTTAAATTGTCAAAATCATGTTCAAGTTGATTAAACAGAAAGAGGGGTTCGAGACGAACATTTTGGCGTTGGTTTCACAGGATTTGGAGGAACGGTTTAGAAATGGCGAGGGTTTGAAGATCAGGGGCTGATCTTCGATAAAAGTAATCGCGGATAGGTCCCTGGCGAAAAAGAAAAATCTATCGGACGAACGTCCGCTAACAGAGACAAACGAACGAAAACGTTCGTTAACAGATCTAAACGAACGAACGTTCGCTAAATAACGAAACCGACGAAAAACCGAACCGATCTAATAAAATAAAAAAAACTGAACTAGGGTTTAAAAAAAACCGAGACGGTTTTTACCTAAACTGAAAAAAAAACCGGCGGCGGCGGCAATGAGATCCGGCGGCGGCGGCTCGGCTCCGGCGACTGCGGGGCAGGGCGACGTCGGCGCGGGCGGCGGGGCTGCGGGCGCGGGGCGGCAGGTGATGCGCAGAGGCGGCGGCGGCGGCGGTGGAGCGGGACGAGGTGAGGGGGGCGGCGGCTATATAAAGGCCGGGGGGGCGGCGGCTTGGGGGAGGGGCAAGGCGGCGGCGGGCGGGGCTCGGACTCCTGCCAGGAGTCCGGCTCGGGGACGACGGAGGTAGGCGGCGGCGGCCTGGCTCGGCTGGGCCTTCGGCCCAGTCGGGCGAAGAGATTTTTTTTTTAAATTCCACCGAAACAAAAATCCTAAATAAAATAAAGAAAAAATTCCAAAAAATGCCAAAAACAATTTTAACCGTCTAAATAAAATATTTAGAACAAGGTGAACATTTTCTTGGCCTAAAAATGCAATTTTTTGAAAAATGCATATTTTTCTAATTCAAATAAAATAGCAATAAAATCCAAATAAAATTATTTATTTGGTTTTAACATTTTTCTTCCAATATTTCTGTCCTTTTGGAGAAGTCATGTTATCTCCTCTCATATGTTTTTAATACGAAATATTTTGGAAAGAAAAATAAATAAAACTAAAATGATCCCCTTTTCAATATTTGAGAAAATTCAAATATGAAAATAATAAAATCTCCAACTCTCTCCGTGGGTCCTTGAGTTGCTTAAGATTTCTAGGATCACAATCAAAAATGCAAATAAAATTTGATATGCAAATGATGACCTATGTATAACATTCCAAATAAAAAATTTGGGATGTTACAAGCACTTAAACAGACAGGTGGGTTTATCCTAGCTCACTGTAAGCCGGCTCTCTCGTGACATAAAACCGCCGTTTTAACCTTGATGAGTTCAGGGTCTTAAGAAAGATTGACTTGTCAAGAGTTCGGCGGGTCACCTCGCGGAGTAGCAAGTTGCAAACAGGCAGGTATAACCCATAATGTGGTGTTTCATGCCGGTCAAAAGGGTATGAAAGCTAAACCCGGTGGGTTGGAAGCCCCCAAGTGACCTTATGATCCATTAACAAAAGACTCAGATGCACAAATGAAATGACAGAGGCCCTGAATCTCAGGGATGCCGGCTTTATTATATTGATCATAAAAAGATATATACATCGACAGAGGTATGTACAATGGGGAGAGCCAGTGGCTCAAGTGTAGTAAGGCCGAAGATGAGCAATGTTCCATGGCCTATTGGTCTCCTTCTCAGACGTGCAGGAATCTTTGTTCTCTCGTATGTCAATGAGGTAGTAAGACCAGTTGTTGAGATTTTTGCTGATCACAAAGAGCCCTTCCCAAGGAGGCGAAAGCTTATGCATCCCTGTCTGGTCTTGAATCAAACGGAGCACTAAGTCGCCCTCCTGAAAGGTCCGGCTTCGAACTCTACGGCTATGATAGCGATGTAGGTCTTGTTGATATATCGCTGAATGAGCCGCCACAAGGTCATGCTCTTCATCCAAAGCATCAAGCGCATTCTGACGTGCCATCTCATTATCAGCTTCAACATAAGCCGCCACTCTAGGTGAGTCATAACAGATATCACTTGGGAGAACCGCCTCTGCACCATAAACCATGAAGAAAGGCATATAGCATGTTGACCTGTTGGGAGTGGTATTGATACTCCAAAGCACTGAAGGTAGCTCCTCAACCCAACAACCCGGCGTACGTTCTAAAGGAACCATAAGCCGGGGCTTGATGCCTCTCAAGATTTCTTGGTTTGCTTGTTCTGCTTGACCATTGGACTGTGGATGAGCCACTAAAGAAACATCAAGATGAATATGCTCTCTTTGACAAAACTCCTTCATAGCACCCTTAGAAAGATTGGTGCCATTTATCAGTGATGATGCTATGAGGATATCCAAAACGGAAAATCAGCTTTTTAACAAACTGAACAGCTGTTGCCGCCTCACAATTGCTAACTGGCTCTGCCTCAATCCACTTAGTAAACTTGTCAACCACCACCAAAAGGTGGGTTTTCTTATCCTTAGACCTCTTGAACGGTCCAACCATATCAAGCCCCCAAACTGCAAACGGCCAAGTTATTGGGATCATCCACAACTCTTGAGCCGGCACATGAGCTTGTCTTGCAAATTTCTGACACCCATCGCACTTGCTAACAATGTCCTCTTCATCAGCATGAGCCGTCAACCAATAAAACCCATGATGAAAAGCTTTAGCCACCAAACATTTAGAGCCGGCATGATGACCACAATTGGTGTAACTCGCCGTTGATGATAGTCATAGATTTAGACCTCCTGGTGATTTGTCGTGCCAAAATTTCATCCTCGGGTAATGCTACTTCTTAAGCTTGCGTTGGTTTTTCCCTTGAAGAGGAAAGGGTGATGCAGCAAACTAGAGATAAGTATTTCCCTCAGTTAGAGAACCAAGGTATCAATCCAGTAGGAGGCACAAGCAAGTCTCCAATCTATGCACCTACACAAACAATCAAACACTTGCACCCAACGCGATAAAAGGGGTTGTCAATCCCTTCACAGTCAATTGCAATGGTGAGATCTGATAGAGATAGATATAAAAGATTACTAAAACATAAAATAAAATAAAAGTAAATAAATTGCAGCAAGATATTTTTGGTTTATAGATCTGAAAATATATAAGGGAAAATAGACCCGGTGGCCACAAGTTTCACTAGAGGCTTCTCTCTTGAAGGCAAATAATACGGTGGGTGAACAAATTACTATCGAGCAATTGATAGAAAAGCGCAAAGTTATGATGATATCCAAGGCAATGATTATGCATATAGGCATCACGTCCATGTCAAGTAGAGGAGCTCCGAGGGACCCACAAGGCAGGGGGCGCCCCCCTGGGGTGCGCCCTGCACCCTTGCCGTCGCCTCGGAACTCCTTTTCCTTGGTATCCAAGTCCTACGTGTGTCTTCTGGTCCAAGAAAAATCATTGTAAAGTTTTATTCTGTTTGGACTCCGTTTGATATTCCTTTTGTGCGAAACTCAAAAACAAGGAAAAAACAGAAACTGGCAATGGGCTCTGGGTTAATAGGCTAGTCCCAAAAATAATATAAAATAGCATATTAATGCATATAAAACATCCAAAACAGATAATATAATAGCATGGAACAATCAAAAATTATAGATACGTTGGAGACGTATCAAGCATCCCAAGCTTAATTCATGCTCGTCCTCGAGTAGGTAAATGATAAAAACAGAATTTTTGATGTGGAATGCAACCTAACATATTTATCCATGTAATTTTCTTTATTGTGGCATGAATATTCAGATCCATAAGATTCAAAATAAAAGTTTAATATTGACATAAAAACAATAATACTTCAAGCATACTAACAAAGCAATCATGTCTTCTCAAAATAACATGGCCAAAGAAAGTTATCCCTACAAAATCATATAGTCTGGCTATGCTCCATCTTCATCACACAAAGTATTAAATCATGCACAACCCTGATGACAAGCCAAGCAATTGTTTCATACTTTTGATGTTCTCAAACTTTTTCAACTTTCACGCAATACATGAGCGTGAGCCATGGATATAGCACTATATGTGAAATAGAATATGGTGGTTGTGGAGAAGACAAAAAGGAGATAGTCTCACATCAACTAGGCATATCAATGGGCTATGGAGATGCCCATCAATAGATATCAATGTGAGTGAGTAGGGATTGCCATGCAACAGATACACTAGAGCTATAAGTATATGAAAGCTCAAAAAGAAACTAAGTGGGTGTGCATCCAACTCGCTTGCTCACGAAGACCTAGGGCAATTTGAGGAAACCCATCATTGGAATATACAAGCCAAGTTCTATAATGAAAAATTCCCACTAGTATATGAAAGTGACAATATAGGAGACTCTCTATCATGAATCATGGTGCTACTTTGAAGCACAAGTGTGGAAAAAGGATAGTAGCATTGCCCCTTCTCTCTTTTCTCTCATTTTTTTTATTTTGGGCTCTTTGGCCTCTTTTTTTTCTTTCCTTTTTTTTATTTTTCGTCTGGAGTCTCATCCCGACTTGTGGGGGAATCATAGTCTCCATCATCCTTTCCTCACATGGGACAATGCTTTAATAGTGATGATCATCACACTTTTATTTACTTACAACTCAAGAATTACAACTCGATACTTAGAACAAAATATGACTCTATATGAATGCCTCTGGCGGTGTACCGGGATGTGCAATGACTCAATAGTGACATGTATAAAAAATATGAATGGTGGCTTTGCCACAAATACGATGTCAACTACATGATCATGCAAAGCAATATGACAATGATGAAGCGTGTCATAATAAACGGAACGGTGGAAGTTGCATGGCAATATATCTCAGAATAGCTATGGAAATGCCATAATAGGTAGGTATGGTGGCTGTTTGGAGGAATATATATGGTGGGTGTAATGCACCGGCGAAAGTTGCGCGGTACTAGAGAGGCTAGCAATGGTGGAAGGGTGAGAGTGCGTATAATCCATGGACTCAACATTAGTCATAAAGAACTCACATACTTATTGAAAAAGTCTATTAGCTATCGAAAAAAAGTACTACAAACATGCTCCTAGGGGGATAGATTTGTAGGAAAAGACCATCGCTCGTCCCCGACCGCCACTCATAAGGAAGACAATCAATAAATAAATCATGCTCCGGCTTCATCACATAACGGTTTACCATACGTGCATGCTACGGGAATCATAAACTTTAACACAAGTATTTCTACCAATCCACAATTACTCACTAGCATGACTCTAATATCACCATCTTGATATCTCAAAACAATATGCAAGGAATCAAACTTCTCATAGTATTCAATGCACTTAATATGAAAGTTATTACTATATCCCTCTTGGATGCCCATCATATTAGGACTAAATTCATAACCTAAGCAAATTACCATGCTGTTTAGAGACTCTCATAATAATATAAGTGAAGCAAGAGAGTTCAACAATTTCTATAAAATAAAACCACCACCGTGCTCTAAAAAGATATAAGTGAAGCACTAGAGCAAATTGCCTAGCTCAAAAGATATAAGTGAAGCACATAGAGTATTCTAATAAATTCACGAGTAATGCGTGTCCCTCTCAAAAGGTGTGTACAGAAAGGATGATTGTGGCAAACTAAAAAGCAAAGACTCATATCATACAAGACGCTCCAAGCAAAACACATATCATGTGGTGAATAAAAATATAGCCTCAAGTAAATTTACCGATGGATTGAAGACGAAAGAGGGGGGGCCTTCCGGGGCATCCCCAAGCTTAGGCTCTTGGTTGTCCTTTAATATTACCTTGGGGTGCCTTGGGCATCCCCAAGCTTAGGCTCTTGCCACTCCTTATTCCATAGTCCATCAAATCTTTACCCAAAACTTGAAAACTTCACAACACAAAACTCAACAGAGAACTCATGAGATCCGTTAGTATAAGAAAAATAAATCACCACTTTTGTACTGTTGTGAACTCATTCTTTATTTATATTGGTGTAATATATACTGTATTCCAACTTCTCCATGGTTCATACCCCCCGATACTACCCATAGATTCATCAAAATAAGCAAACAACACATAGAAAACAGAATCTGTCAAAAACAGAACAGTCTGTGAAGATCCGAATTGTTCTAATAATTATGTAACTCCAAAAATTCTGAAAATTTAGGAAAACAGAGTAAATTTCTATATAAATCTTGTGTAAAAAAATTCAGAGTTTTTCGTCACTTATGTGAATTATTAAAATTATGCAACTGGGCGCAAAAGTTTCTGTTTTTCAGCAAGATCAAATCAACTATCACCGTAAGCCATCCCAATGGTCTTACTTGGCTCAAACACTAATTAAAACACCAAAACACAATTAATACAGAGGTAATAATGTTTATTTTATTCAACAACATAAGCAAAACAAAAAACATAAAAATAAAATTGGGTTGCCTCCCAACAAGCGCTATTGTTTAACGCCCCTAGCTAGGCATAATGCAATAGATCTAGGTATTGTCATCTTCGGTATGCTTTTCCATAGATGTGTTCTCATCGGAAGGTTTTCCAAAGATAACTTGGAACACATTATCCATAGAAATTTTGGCATCATTAAGCTGCCCATCTACGTATCCCCTTTGGTTTTCGGCTACAATCCAAGAATACTGTTGATTAACATCATTGAAAACTTGTTGGATCATATCTAAAACGGGGATTTTCTTTTTGAGATTCTCATAAAAAATCTGATTATTTCCAAACAAATGTCTCAAAGCATAGTCACTATTGTAAAGAATCTCATCTATCACTGGTTTTTCATGATTCATACCATAATGATCAAAAATTTCCCTAGCTTCCCGTACTATGTGATCAAACTCATTCTTAAGAACTTGGGAAGCAGTCTTTTTAGCCTTAGGATCTTTTATAACGGGTAGCTCATAAAACAATCTTTGCAAGGTAGGACGGGTGCGGATAGATCTGTGCTCAAATTTCAAAACTAATGCTGAAATAGCTTCCGCATAAGTTTTAGTTCTTTTAAGTATGGGATATCATCAAGAGGCAAATTGCCTACGCAATTGAAAAACTCTTGTATATGTTCCTTTCCCATAAAATTCCCTTGTCCCAAAACGAAAGTTTTAACATCCAGATTTCCTGAACGTCCAATTTTAGGAGTCAGGCCATCATCAGTTTCAGCCATGCCAAAGTCACTCATGGTGATGAGTTCAAGCAAACAAAAGATCGGATGGAAGAAGGGCGTATAAAAAGGCAAATCTTTTTGTGTTTTTCTTAAAATCGTTTTATAAGTGGGGGAGAGGAAAACGAGAGGCAAATGGAAAATAATGTAATGCTAGAGATGAGAGTTTATGATGGGTACTTGGTAGGCTTGATGTAGAACCTCCCCGGCAACGGTGCCAGAAATTATTCCTGCTACTTCTTGAGCTTGCGTTGGTTTTTCCCTTGAAGAGGAAAGGGTGATGCAGCAAAGTAGAGATAAGTATTTCCTTCAGTTAGAGAACCAAGGTATTAATCTAGTAGGAGGCACAACCAAGCCTCCAATCTATGCACCTACACAAACAATCAAACACTTGCACCCAACGCGATAAAGGGGTTGTCAATCCCTTCACGGTCAATTGCAATGGTCAGATCTGATAGAGATAGATATAAAAGATTACTAAAATGTAAAATAAAATAAAAGTAAATAAATTGTAGCAAGATATTTTTGGTTTATAGATCTGAAAATATATAAGGGAAAATAGACCCGGGGGCCATATGTTTCACTAGAGGCTTCTCTCTTGAAGGCAAATAATATGGTGGGTGAACAAATTACTGTCGAGCAATTGATAGAAAAGCGCAAAGTTATGATGATATCCAAGGAAATGATTATGCATATAGGCATCACGTCCATGTCAAGTAGACCGAAACGATTCTGCATCTACTACTATTACTCCACACATCGACCGACTCCTGCCTGCATCTAGAGTATTAAGTTCAAGAGAACAGAGTAATGCATTAAGTAAGATGACATGATGTAGAGGGATAAACTCAAGCAATTTGATAAAAACCCCATTTTTTTATCCTTGATGGCAACAATACAATACGTGCCTCGCTACCCCTACTATGTCACTGGGTGAGGACACCGCAATATTGAACCCAAAACTAAGCACCTCTCCCATTGCAAGAAATACCAATCTAGTTGGCCAAACCAAACCGATAATTCGAAGAGAAATACAAAGATATCAAATCATGCATATAAGAATTCAGAGAAGATTCAAATAATATTCATAGATAATCTAATCATAAATCCACAATTCATCGGATCTCGACAAACACACCGCAAAAGAATATTACATCGGATAGAACTCGAAGAACATCGAGGAGAACATGGTATTGAAGATCAAAGAGAGAGAAGAAGCCATCTAGCTACTAGCTATGGACCCGTAGGTCTGAGGTAAACTACCCACGCTTCATCAGAAGGGCAATAGGGTTGATGTAGATGCCCTCCATGATCGAATCCCCCTCCGGCAGATCGCCGGAAAAGGCCCCAAGATGGGATCTCACGGGAACAGAGGCTTGCGGCGGCGGAAAAGTATTTTTGTGGATGCCTCTGATGGTTTGGGAATATTTGGGAATTTATAGGCCGAAGATTAGGGTTAGAGGAGCTCCGAGGGACCCACAAGACAGGGGGCGCCCCCCTGGGGCGCGCCCTGCACCCTTGTCGTCGCCTCGGGACTCCTTTTCCTTGGTCTCCAAGTCCTACGTGTGTCTTCTGGTCCAAGAAAAATCATCATAAAGTTTTATTCCATTTGGACTCCATTTGATATTCCTTTTCTGCGAAACTCAAAAACAAGAAAAAAACAGAAACTGGCACCGGGCTCTGGGTTAATAGGTTAGTCCCAAAAATAATATAAAATAGCATATTAATGCATATAAAACATCCAAAACAGATAATATAATAGCATGGAACAATCAAAAATTATAGATACGTTGGAGACATATCAAGTAACTCGCCCCGGGCCATATAAGCCAAAAAAGCAGCGTCCAATCAGGAATAGCATGAAGGGCCGCCACCAACTATGCCTCCGGGTCAGGGACAGCAAGATCTTCTTCGGATGGTAACTTAACCGAAGGATTGTGTAATACATCAAGAAACACAATAGGAGGCACCGGCTTACATTGAGACCCAAGCTGGCTTAAGGCATCAGCCACCTCGTTCTTCCGTCGATCAAGGTGATCCACCTGATAACCCTTGAAGTGACCAGCAATATTGTCAACCGCCCGACGATAAGCCGCCATGAGCGGGTCTTTAGAGTCCCACTTGCCTGACACTTGCTGAGACACAAGGTCTGAGTCGCCCAGACACCTGACCCGGCTTAAATTCATCTCTTTAGCCATACGAAGGCCATGGAGTAAAGCTTCATACTCAGCTACATTGTTAGTACAAGGAAACATTAGCCTTAAAACATAACAAAATTTATCACCTCGTGGGGAAGTCAAAATAACTCCAGCCCCCGAGCCCTCCAACTGCCTGGACCCATCAAAGTGGATTGTCCAATATGTGTTGTCAGGTTTCTCCTCAGGTGCCTGCAACTCTGTCCAGTCATTTATGAAATCCACCAAAGCTTGAGACTTGATGGTTGTTCTTGGCACATACTTCAAATTATGAGGTCCAAGTTCAATTACCCATTTAGCAACCCGGCCCATGGCTTCTCTGTTTTGAATAATGTCTCCTAAAGGAGCAGATCTGACCACAGTAATAGGATGACCAAGAAAATAATGCTTCAGTTTGCGACTCGCCATAAACACCCCATACACCAGTTTCTGCCAATGTGGATATCGTTGCTTGGACTCAATTAGCACCTCACTGACATAATAAGCCAGTCGTTGAATCGGGTACTCCTTACCCGCCTCCTTGCGCTCCACAACAACTGCCACACTAACAGCCTTACTATTTGCTGCCACGTATAGGAGCAAAGGCTCTTTCTCAATAGGAGCAGCAAGGACGGGCGGCTCAGCTAACTGTTTCTTGAGCGCCTCAAATGCCTCATTAGCAGCATCACTCTAGACAAAGTGATATGTCTTCTTCATCATCCGGTATAAAGGTATTGCCTTCTCTCCCAGGCGACTTATGAACCGGCTTAGGGCTGCAATATGACCCACCAACCGCTGGACGTCATTGACACACGCCGGCTTAGAAAGCGAGGTGATAGCCTTGATCTTCTCCGGGTTAGCCTCGATGCCCCTTTCTGAGACCAGAAATCCCAACAATTTACCCGCAGGCACACCAAAGACGCATTTGGCCGGGTTAAGCATCATTTTATAGATCCGGAGATTGTCAAAGGTTTCCTTCAGATCATCTAGGAGAGTCTCCTTCTTTCTAGACTTAACCACTATATCATCCACATAAGCATGAACATTGCGCCCAATTTGACTGTGAAAACAATTCTGAACACAGCGTTGATAAGTCGCCTGGGCACTCTTGAGCCCAAAAGGCACAGAAACATAGCAGAAGGCTCCAAAAGGTGTGATGAAAGCCGTCTTCTCTTGGTCTCTAACTGCCATCTTGATCTGATGATAACCAGAATAAGCATCCAGGAAGCATAAACTCTCGCAACCCGCCGTTGCATCAATAATCTGGTCGATACGGGGAAGAGCAAACGGATCAGCTGGACAGGCCTTGTTCAAATCGGTGTAATCAACACACATACGCCATGTGTTGTTCTTCTTAAGTACAAGCACATGGTTAGAGAACCACTCAGGGTGAAAAACTTCCACAATAAACCCGGCCGCTAAGAGCCGGGCTACCTCTTCTCCAATAGCCTTATGTCGTTCTTCATTGAAACGACGAAGGAACTGCTTAACCGGCTTAAACTTAGGATCCACATTAAGAGTGTGCTCAGCGAATTCTCTCGGTACACCCGGCATGTCAGAAGGTTTCCATGCAAAGATGTCCCGATTCTCACGGATGAACTCGATGAGCGTGCTTTCCTATTTAGGATCCATATTAACCCCCACTGTGAACTGCTGAGATGAGTCGCCAGGGACAAAGTCAACCTGTTTGGTATCATCAGCTGACATAAACTTTAACAAAGGATCTTGTTCAGTGGTGGGCTTCTTCAGAGGGGTCATATCAGCCGGGTCAACATTATCCTTATAAAACTTGAGCTCTTCCGTGGCGCAGGCCGACTCAGCATAAGCAGCATCTCCTTCCTCACATTCCAAAGTGATTTTGCGATCACCGTGGACCGTAATTGTACCTTTTTGTCCTGGCATCTTAAGCTGTAAATAAACATAACAAGGGCGAGCCATGAACTTAGCATAAGCCGGCCGTCCGAACAGGGCATGGTACGGGCTCTTGATCTTGACCACTTCAAACCATAGCGTCTCTGCTCTGTAGTCATAGTCATTACCAAAAGCAACTTCCAAGGCAATCTTTCCCACAGGATACACCGACTTACCAGGCACCACACCATGGAAGACTGTGGAAGACGGCTTAAGATCTTTGTCAGTTAAATTCATCCAGCGAAAGGTGTCATAATACAGGATGTTGATACTGCTTCCACCATCCATAAGCACCTTAGTGAATTTATAACCCCCGACCTGAGGGGCTACCACCAAAGCCAGATGACTCGGATTCTCAACCCGGGGCGGGTGATCCGCCCGACTCCATGTGATTGGATGTTCTGACCATCGCAAATACTGAGGCATCGCTGGCTTAATGGTATTGACCGCACGCTTATGAACCTTCTGATCTCATTTGCAAAGACTTGTGGTGAACACATGGTACTGGCCACCATTAAGCTGCTTTGGATTACTCTGATATCTTGACTGATTTCCTTGCTGATGGTCACCATGATCAGACTATTGATTATGACCACCATGGTTACCTTGATTTTGATAGCCAGAATTTGAGCCACCTCCACCAAAGCCGGACCCCTGAGCACCAGATCTTGACCTGCCGGGCAGACCATTATTGTTACCATGATTCTGATTAAAACTATAATTCCGGTACTCTCGCATGATAAAACAGTCCTTCCAGGCATGAGTCACTGGCTTATTAGGCAGGCTATGTTTTGGGCAAGGGTCATTAAGCATTGCTTCAAGATTAAAGTTTTTTCCTCCGAAGGATGGCTTACCATTACCGTTACGGCGCTGGTTTTTATATCCAGTGTTGGTGTTAGCTACGAGATCTGACCCGCCCTCTGGGTGTCTGTGCATACCACCATTACCCTGGTTGTTGCCATTATGCCCTGCCACATTCTGCTGCTGACCCTTACCATTACCACTCTTCTTGCCCTTGTTGGATTTCTCATCATCAGATCCAGGATCCTTGGTGGTATCAGAGTTGGCATATTTAATGAGAGCCACCATAAGCTCACCCATGTCATTACAATGACGTTTAAGCCACCCAAGCTTCTGTTTAAGGGGGGTAAAGTGACAGTTCTTCTCCAACCAGAACGGCCTGACCCGCCACAATACTGTCCGAAGAGTGAATAATAGCAGAGACCCGCCGGACCCAATGATGGGCCGACTCATCCTCACGCTGCACGCAGTTATCAAGATCAATAATCATTAGAGGCTACTTACACGTTCCCTTAAAGTTCTGAATGAACCGCGCTTTCAACTCTGCCCATGAATTGATGGAATTAGGAGGCAATCCTTTTAACCAGGTTCGAGCTGGCCCATCCAACATCATAGTAAAGTATTTGGCACATACAGCATCATTGACATCCAGCATCTCCATGGCTAACTCATAACTCTCAATCCAGGCCTCAAGGGGGAGATCAGCTGTGTAGTTAGCCACTTTACAAGGACCCTTGAAATCCTTAGGCAGACGTTCATTACGTAAAGCTGGTACTAAACAAGGCACCCCAACAGATCTGGAAATTACCCCAGCCCCTATTGAGGCCGAAGGGGTCACCGGAGGCTGCTGATAAGCTCCTAGTTGTGCCGCTGCTGCTGCCTCCGCCTCTCGGCGAGCTCTGGCTTCATCCACAGTCGCCTGAGCATGAGTAAGGGGCGGGTTATTCCCACGGGCGGGTCATCCTGATTCGGTCGACGACGTCATTCGCTACTGGAAACCGCCGGCGACTCAATGCGCCGGCTGTAACTGCGGCTTGGGAGGGGGGTCGAGTGCACTCGGTCATGACTGTGTGAATATTTATCTTGCTGTGCAACCGCCGTCTGCAGGAGCTCAATCATGTTCTGCGCCTCAGCTGTGAAAGGTGTTTCATCCGTAATAGGGATCACATTGAGCCGGGTAGCTGCTGCTATCATGTTATCCACCGGGTTAGAATAATGGCAAGATGGTGTTGAAAAGCGCCGAGGTGGGGTCTGATGTCGCTTGAACTACGTCGGTATTTCCCCAAAGAGGAAGAGATGATACAGCCTAGATACGGTAGGTATTTCCCTCAGTTATGAAACCAAGGTATCAATCCAGTAGGAGAACCAAGCAACACTATGTAAATGGTACCTGCACAAAAATAACAAATACTTGCAACCTGACGATTAGGAGGGGTTGTCAATCCCTCTACGGGTAATGGTGCCAGAAATTGTCACGTGGACGGGAGAAAAATTATGTTAGATTGGATAAATAGATCTCGAATAAACGCGAAATAAAAGAAGTAACAAAAAAGTGCAGCAAGGTATTTTTGGGTTTTTGGAATAATAGATCTGAAAATAAAAGTGGAAAATAATAGATCGGAGAGCAAATATGATGAAGAATAGACCCGGGGGCCGTAGATTTCACTAGTGGCTTCTCTCGAGAAAAATAGCATACGGTGGGTAAACAAATTACTGTTGGGCAATTGATAGGACTTCAAATAATCATGATGATATCGAGGCAATGATCATTATATAGGCATCACGTCCAAGATTAGTAGACCGACTCCTGCCTGCATCTACTACTATTACTCCACACGTCGACCGCTATCCAGCTTGCGTCTAGTGTATTAAGTTCATGGAGAAACGGAGTAATGCAATAAGAATGATGACATGATGTAGACAAGATCTATTCATGTAGGAATAGACCCCATCTTGTTATCCTTAATGGCAATGATCAATACGTGTCTTGCTGCCCCTTCTGTCACTTGGAAAGAACACCGCACGACCGAACCCATCACAAATCACCTCTTCCCATGGCAAGAAAAATCAATCTAGTTGGCCTAACTAAACCAAAGATTCGAAGAAGAAATACGAGGCTATAAGTAATCATGCATATAAGAGATCAAAGAAACTCAAATAACTTCCATGGATAAAAATAGATCTGATCATAAACTCAAACTTCATCGGATCCCAACAAACACACCGCAAAAAAGAGTTACATCAAATAGATCTCCAAGAGACCATTGTATTGAGAATCAAAAGAGAGAGAGGAAGCCATCTAGCTACTAACTACGGACCCGAAGGTCTACAATGAACTACTCACGCATCATTGGAGAGGCACCAATGAGGATGATGAACCCCTCCGTGATGGTGTCTAGATTGGATCTGGTGGTTCTGGAACTTGCGGTGGCTGGAATTGTGTTTCGTCGACTCCCCTAGGGTTTTTGGAATATTGGGGTATTTATAGAGCAAAGAGGCGGTGCGGGAGGCCACCGAGGTGGGCACAACCCACCAGGGCGCGCCTGGGCCCCCAAGCCTGCCCAGGTGGGTTGTCCCCCCTCGGGGCACCTCTTTGGTACTTCTTCGGCCCAAGTTGTTCCTTCTGGTCCAGAAAAAATCTCTGAAAAGTTTTGCTGCGTTTGGACTCCGTTTGGTATTGATTTTCTGCGAAGTAAAAAAAAGCAAAAAACAGCAACTGGCACTGGGCACTATGTCAATAGGTTAGTCCCAAAAAATGATATAAAGTTGCTATAAAATGATTGTAAAACATCCAAGAATGATAATATAACAGCATGGAACAAGCAAAAAATATAGATATGTTGGAGATTTGGACTTTTATATGATTCAAAGCAATAGTCTAGTTTTGACATGAAGATTTCAATACTCAAGCATATCAACAAGCAACCATGTCTTTCAAAATATCAACACTAAAGCAAGTTAGCCCTAGCCCATTATGGTCATTCATTTATCCATTCATGAAACACACTCTCATATTAGCTATACCCAATGCTCAAGTACGATCATAGTGCCCCTTAGTTGGTGCTTTATAAGAGAAGATGGAGACTCAAATAAAATATAAATTGCATAAAGTAAATAGAAAGTCCCTTCGTAGAGGGAAGTAGGGATTTGTAGAGGTGCCAGAGCTCAAAGCGAAAAAGATAGAGATAAAACATTTTGGGTGGCATGCCTTTCCTGTCAACAAAAATGATCGAGTAGTTCCCAATACTTTCCATGCTAGATATATCATAGGTAGTTCCCAAACAGAAAATAAAGTTTATTCCTTTTTCCACCATACTTTCACCTTCCACGGCTAGCCATATCCACGGGTACCATCCATACCAACACTTTCCAAGGAATTTATTATTTGACAACATAAAGTAAATTCATTTCTCATGTCGGGACTGGGCATCCCTAATACCTTTGCCGTACTCTCGTGCAATGACAAGTGAATAAACACTCATCTTGAGAATAACACATTTAGCATGGAAAAATATCAGCCACCCCCTACCGTCTCATGAGCGGTACGAGCACACAAAAAGGAAATTTATTTTGAAAATTAGAGATGGCACATACAAATTTGCTTAGAACGGCACGGAAATACCGCATATTGGTAGGTATAGTGGACTCATATGGCAAAACTGGGTTTAAGGATTTTAGATGCACAAGTAGTATTCCTACTTAGTACAAGTGAAGGCTAGCAAAAAGATTGAGAAGCATCCAACCAAGAAACGAAAATCTCAAAAGCGAGCATTAAGCATAACTAACACCGAATAATGCACCACAAGTAGGATGTAATTTCATTGCATAACTATTGACTTTCGTGCTTGCATAGGGAATCACAAACCTTAACACCAATATTCTTACTAAAGCACAATTACTCATCAACATGACTCACATATTATATCATCATATCGCAAAACTATTACAAAGAATCAAGTTTATTTTGTCCAGTGATCTTCATGAAAGTTTTTATTATATCCCTCTAGAATATCTATCACTTTGGGACTAATTTCATATGTTGCTTTTGATAGCTCAAACAAATCTAAGTGAAGAACATGAGCATAAAATTTTCTTCTCTCAAAATAATATAAGTGAAGCATGAGAGAATTTCTTCAAAATTACTAACTCTCAAATAAATCTAAGTGAAGCATGAGAGCATTTCTTCAAAAATATTAAAGCACACCGTACTAAAAAAAGATATAAGTGAAGCACTAGAGCAATTCAATAGCTCAAAAAATTTAAGTGAAGCATATAGAGCAATTCTAACAAATTATAGCATAATTTTGGCTCTCTCAAATAGGTGTGTTTAGCAAGGATAGATGACACAAACTAAAAAGCAAAACAAGCAAAGACTCATATAATACAAGACGCTCCAAGCAAAACTCATGATATGTGACGAATAAAAATATAGCTCCAAGTAAAATACCGATGGTCGTTAGAAGAAAGAGGGGATGCCACTCGGGAGCATCCCCAAGCTTAGTTGCTTGTTTCTCTTTGGATAATGGCTTGGGGTGCCATGGGGCATCCCCAAGATTAGGCTCTTCTTACTCCTTATTCCTTCATCCATCGTGATCTCACCCAAAACTTGAAAACTTCAATCACACAAAACTCAACAAAACCTTCGTGAGATCCGTTAGTATAAGAAAACCAATCTTTACTTTAAGTACTATAGAAAACCCATTCAAATTTTGTTATTGCATTATATCTACTATATTCTAACTTTACCATGGCTTATACCCCCCGATACAAACCATAGATTCATCAAAATAAGCACACAATGCAAAGAAAACAGAATCTGTCAAAAACAGAACAATCTGTAAAGATGCGAATTGTTCTCATACTTATGTAACTCCAAAAATTCTGAAAAAATAGGACAACAGAGGCAATTTGTATATCAATCTTGTGTAAACAATTCAGAATTGTTTGTTGCTTCTGTGATTTTAGAAAATTATTTTACTGGACGCAAATTTTTTTGTTTTCCAACAAGATCAAATCAACTATCACCAAAGCTATCCCAAAGGCTTTACTTGGCACAAACACTAAATAAAACATAAAAAACACAATCATAACAGAGGCATAATTCTGCAAACACTCAAGAACAGAAAGAAAAAAGGAAAAAATAAATTTTATTCATTGGGTTGCCTCCCAACAAGCGCTAACGTTTTACGCCCCTAGCTAGGCATAAAGCATAGATCTAAGTGTTGTCATCTTTCTTCTTATTTTCTGTAGATGTGTTCTTATCGGGAGATTTTGCAAAAATAACTTGGAACACATTATCCATAGAAATTTTAGCATTATCAAGTTGCCCATCTATATATCCCCTTTGATTTCCGGCGACAATCCAAGAATATTGTTGATTAACATCATTGAAAACTTGTTGGATTATATCTAGAACGGGGATTTCCTTCTTAAGATTCTCATAAAAAAATTGGTTATTTCCAAGCAAATGTCTCAACATATAATCACTATTATAAAGAATCTCATTTATTACCGGTTTTTCACGGTTCATATTGTAAAAAACAAAAATTTCCCTAACTTCCTGTACTATGTAATCAAATTCATTCATAAGAACTTGGGTAGCTAAGTTTTTTGCTTTAGGATCTTTTAGGGAAGGCAACTCATAAAACAATCTTTGCAAGGTAGGATGGGTACGGATAAATCTATTTTCAAGTTTCAGAACTAGTGCTGAAATAGCTTCCGCATAAGATTTAGTTCTTTTAAGTATAGGAGCATCATCAAGAGTCAAGTTTCCAACACAATTGAAAAATTCTTGGATACGTTCTTTTCCCATAACGTTCCCTTGCCCCAAAACAAAAGTTTTGGCATCCAGATTGCCAAATCGTCCAATTTTAGGAGTTAGGCCATCATCTGTTTTTGCCATACCAAAGTCACTCATGGTGACAAGTTCCAAAGAATAATCGATCTGGCTAGAAAACAGCGAACGAAAAAGAGGGCGAATAAAACAGCAATTTTTTGTGAAGTGGGGGAGATGAAAATGAGAGGCAAATGGCAAATAATGTTAATTGCAAGGAGATGAGATTTGTGATTAGGAACCTGATAGATGTTGATGATGTCTCCCCGGCAACGACGCCAGAAATTTGCTAGTTGTCAGGAGACTATCTTGACTTGATCCTCCCCAGCAACGGCGCCAGAAATTCCTTTTGATGTCGCTTGAACTACGTCGGTATTTCCCCAAAGAGGAAGGGATGATGCAGCACAACTATGGTAGGTATTTCCCTCAGTTATGAAACCAAGGTATCAATCCAGTAGGAGAACCAAGCAACACTATGTAAACGGTACCTGCACAGAAATAACAAATACTTGCAACCCGATGATTAGGAGGGGTTGTCAATCCCTCTACGGGTAACGGTGCCAGAAATTGTCACGTGGACGGGAGAAAAATTATGATAGATTGGATAAATAGATCCCGAATAAACGCGAAATAAAAGAAGTAACAAAAAAGTGCAACAAGGTATTTTTTGGGTTTTTGGAATAATAGATCTGAAAATAAAAGTGGAAAATAATAGATCGGAAAGAAAATATGATGAATAATAGACCCGGGGGCCGTCGATTTCACTAGTGGCTTCTCTCGAGAAAAATAGCATACGGTGGGTAAACAAATTACTGTTGGGCAGTTGATAGAACTTCAAATAATCATGACGGTATCCAAGGCAATGATCATTATATAGGCATCACGTCCAAGATTAGTAGACCAACTCCTGCCTGCATCTACTACTATTACTCCACACATCGACCGCCATCCAGCATGCATCTAGTGTATTAAGTTCATGGAGAAACGGAGTAATGCAATAAGAACAATGACATGATGTAGACAAGATCTATTCATGTAGGAATAGACCCCATCTTGTTATCCTTAATGACAATGATCAATACGTGTCTTGCTGCCCCTTCTGTCACTGGGAAAGAACACCGCATGACCGAACCCATCACAAAGCACCTCTTCCCATGGCAAGAAAAACTGATCTAGTCGGCCTAACTAAACCAAAGATTCAAAGAAGAAATACGAGGCTATAAGTAATCATGCATATAAGAGATCAAAGAAACTCAAATAACTTTCATGGATAAAAATAGATCTGATCATAAACTCAAAGTTCATCGGATCCCAACAAACACACCGTAAAAAAAAGTTACATCAAATAGATCTCCAAGAGACCATTGTATTGAGAATCAAAAGAGAGAGAGGAAGCCATCTAGCTACTAACTACAGACCCGAAGGTCTACAATGAACTACTCACGCATCATCAGAGAGGCACCAATGAGGATGATGAACCCCTTCGTGATGGTATCTAGATTGAATCTGGTGGTTCTGGAACTTGCGGCGGCTGGAATTGTATTTCGTCGACTCCCCTAGGGTTTTTGGAATATTGGGGTATTTATAGAGCAAAGAGGCGGTGCGGGAGACCACCGAGGTGGGCACAACCCACCAGGGCGCGCCTGGGACCCCAGGCGTGCCCAGGTGGGTTGTGCCCCCCTCGGGGCACCCCTCTGGTACTTCTTTGGCCCAAGTTGTTCCTTCTGGTCCAGAAAAAATCTCCAAAAAGTTTCGCTGCGTTTGGACTCCATTTGGTATTGATTTTCTGCGAAGTAAAAAACAAGGAAAAAACAGCAACTGGCACTGGGCACTATGTCAATATGTTAGTCCCAAAAAATGATATAAAGTTGCTATAAAATGATTGTAAAACATCCAAGAATGATAATATAACAACATGGAACAAGCAAAAATTATAGATACGTTGGAGACGTATCAGGGTCTGATCCCTACGGGGCGGGTCTGATAATCGGGGCTGAGCCACTGCCCCGCTCCCTGGTACTTCAGTAGCCCGGGCTGTACCTGGCGGGCTACTTGGCCCTGCCCTAGGTGTGTTGAAAAGGTTCCGCGCCTTATACTGCAAAGGCAGGCGGGTTTGGTGTCTCCTTCGAAGAACAGCATTGGACGCATTCTGATCTAGACTCAGGCGAAAAGCCTCCGCCCTTATACGTTGTGACTCGGCCTCCATCAGAGCTGGTTCTGTTGCCATCCTAGCGTTCTCTGCATTAAGATCCTCCTGGGCTTTGGCTACCTTATCTCGCACCTTTGCAACCTCTGCATTGTTCGGCGCTTGATTCACCGCAGTAACCTCTGTTGCTAACAGGGTTGTCAAAGTGCCCAAGAGTTCAGACAAAACTTGAGCCGGCGGTCGAGCTGAGCCGCAAGCCCCAGCTGTCGCTGCAGCAGTCGATCCAGACGTCATAGCTGCCGCTATTGATGAGTTGAGAGCCGGCCCTGTACCAGCCATGAAGATAGCAGCCCGACACGGCGGCTCGTAGGGGTCCGGAATACTGCCACCATCGGAATAGCCCCCAAGGCCGCTGTTTGGAAGCTGATAGATCGACTCTGTCTCTCCGGTCGAGGACTCATCACCTGAGTAGATAAGAGTCTCTCCTCCAGACACAGAATCCTCCGCTGGGTCCGTGCCATGCGCAAATCCAACGAAGACACGCCTCCGGCTAGGTTTAGCCCTGGCGGGTTGCGCGCGCCGAGCCGGCTCGACGAGGTCAGTGCAGATGTCTGGCTCAGGCTCTGACCCGCCAATCTTTCCAATGAAAACGTGAATCCCGCCGAAGGGGACCCGGTACCCGTACTCGATTGAGTCAGCCTCGGGGCCCCAGCCAATGTCGTCGATGTAGAGCTTGCCGCGACGACTCTTGGTCATCCTGCCAACGGCGTATCCCTCGATCCCTAGGAAAGAGCCCTTCAAGAACTCGAAACCACCGTGCGCTGGCCCCACGGTGGGCGCCAACTGTCGTGGTTTTGTCACGGCAGATGCCCTTGTGAAAGGACTTAGGTGTGGAGCCATCGCAACGTAGGTTAGCTTGAAGGGGTTGAACGGGACGAAAGACACAAGGTTTACCCAGGTTCGGCCCCTCACCAACAAGGTAAAAGCCTACGTCCTGCTTTGTGTTGTATTGATTGAGCATCGATTACAATGGAGCGGAATCGCTTAACCTAGCTATCGATTGATTGTTACTTGAGTTAACCCGCCGCAGGGTCTCGCCTTTATATACACAGGTCGAGGCCCTGGGCTTACAAGAGTCCAAGTCAGATCATATAATGTGACCAACTCAGGTTCTAAGTTGCCTTGCCTTGCTAGGCAAGTCGCCATCGGGCGGCTCACATCTCCGGGTTGTAGCACCATCTCCGGGTCTTGGGCCTTCAACATGCCCACCTTATAAGCCGCCTCCAGCCTTCATATCTTATCTTCTTGGGCCTACTTAAGCCTTCACTTATAAGTCACCAACAGTGTAACCCGGCTCCTCCTAGGCGGGTCACATCATGGGGTTATATCCCCAACAAGTAGGATGTAATTTCATTGCATAACTATTGACTTTCGTGCTTGCATAGGGAATCACGAACCTTAACACCAATATTCTTACTAAAGCATAATTACTCACCAACATGACTCACATATCACTATCATCATATCTCAAAACTATTACAAAGAATCAAGTTTATTTTGTCCAATGATCTTCATGAAAGATTTTTATTATATCCCTCTTGAATATCTATCACTTTGGGACTAGGTTCATATATTGCAATTGCTTTTGACAAGCTCAAATAAATTTAAGTGAAGAACATGAGCATAAAAATTTTCGTCTCTCAAAATAATATAAGTGAAGCATGAGAGAATTTCTTCAAAAATTTACTAACTCTCAAATAAATCTAAGTGAAGCATGAGAGCATTTCTTCAAAAATATTAAATCACACCGTGCTCAAAAAGATATAAGTGAAGCACTAGAGCAATTCCATAGCTAAAATTTTTTAGTGAAGCATAGAGAGCAATTCTAACAAATCATAGCATAAATTTGGCTCTCTCAAATAGGTGTGTCCAGCAAGGATACTTGTGACAAACTAAAAAGCAAAACAAGCAAAGACTCATATAATACAAGACGCTCCAAGCAAAACTCATGATATGTGACGAATAAAAATATAGCTTCAAGTAAAATACCGATGGTCGCTAGAAGAAAGAGGGGATGCCTTCCAGGGCATCCCCAAGCTTAGTTGCTTGGTTCTCCTTGAATATTAACTTGGGGTGCCATGGGGCATCCCCAATCTTAGGATCTTTTCACTCCTTATTCCTTCATCCATCGTGATCTCACCCAAAACTTGAAAACTTCAATAACACAAAACTTAACAGAACCTTCGTGAGATCCGTTAGTATAAGAAAACCAATCTTTACTTTAAGTACTATTGCAAACCCATTCAAATTTTGTTATTGCATTATATGTACTGTATTCTAACTTTGCCATGGCTTATACCCCCCGATACAATCCATAGATTCATCAAAATAAGCACACAATGCAAAGAAAACAGAATCTGTCAAAAAATAGAATAGTCTGTAAAGATGCGAATTATTCTCATACTTCTGTAACTCCAAAACTTCTGAAAAATTAGGACAAAAGAGGCAATTTGTATTTTAATATTTTGTAAAAATCTGAATTTTTTGTCGCTTTTGTGAATTTAAACAATTCTGTTACTGGACGCAAAAGTTTCTGTTTTTCAACAGGATCAAATCAACTAGCACCAAAGCTATCCCAAAGGCTTTACTTGGCACAAAAACTAATTAAAACATAAAAAAACACAATCATAACAGAGGCATAATTGTGCAAACACTCAAGAACAGAAATAAAAAGGCAAAAATAAATTTTATTCATTGGGTTGCCTCCCAACAAGCGCTATCGTTTTACGCCCCTAGCTAGGCATAATTCATAGATTCAAGTATTGTTATCATTAGTTTTGATCCATAGGATGCCCTCATGATTGATTCATATGGTGGCTTAATTCTTGTTCTAGGGAAGTGTTCCATACCCTTTCTTAGTGGAAATTGAAATTTAATATTGCCTTCTTTCATATCAATCACGGCACCAATAGTTCGTAAAAACGGTCTACCAAGTATAATTGGACAAGACAGATTGCAATCAATATCAAGAACAATAAAATCTATGGGCACATAATTTATATTCGCAAGAATAAGAACATCATTAATTCTTCCCAAAGGCTTTTTAATAGTAGAATCTGCCAAGTGCAAATTAAGAGAACATTCTTCAATATCGGTAAGACCAAGCACATCACATAAAGATTTCGGAATTGTGGAAACACTAGCACCCAAATCACATAAAGCAAAACACTCATAATTTTTAATCTTGACTTTGATAGTCGGTTCCCATTCATCATGCAATTTTCAAGGAATTGAAATCTCTAACTCCAATTTTTCTTCCACAACTTTCATCATGGCATCTACGATATGTTTAGTAAAAGCTTTATTTTGTTCATAAGCATGGGGTGAATTTATCATGGATTGCAACAAAGAAATACATGCAATCAAAGAGCCATTATCATAATTAAAGTCTTTGTAATCCAAAAGAGAGGACACATCACTAGTTAAAGTCTTGACCTCTCCAAACCACTTTTATCAATTTTTTCATCAAGATTTTCACCCTCCAAATTATCAGGACGCCCTCTAACTAAAGTTGACTCTTCTTCAGTCCCTTTATCATCAATCTTAATTTTGCTAAAAAAGGAATCAATAGAAGAAACACCAATCACTTTAAGATCTTCATCATTTTTATGAAAGCAATCACTAGAAAACGCTCTTTCTAAAAATTCTCTTTTAGCTCTAAGCATAGCGGTTCTTTTCTTACTTTCATCCACAGAAACATATAAAGCTTTAATTCTATCAATGATTCTAAACATATCATCAATCTTATTCAACTTTTCTTCTATCGTAGTATTGAAAACTTTTTGAGCATTAATAAACTCTTTAATATTATTCTAAAGATCAGAGGGGTTCCTATTATTATTGTAAGAAGAATTACCATAGGAACTACAAAAATTATTGGAGGAATTTTCAGGAAAAGGCATAGGATTAAAATTACCTCTATAAGCATTACTATTAAAATTGTTTCGTGAGACAAAATTCACATCTACGGGATCACTATTTTACTCAATCAAAGTAGACAAAGGCACATCATTAAGATCAATAGGAGCACTTTTATTAGCAACCAATTTCATAAGAGCATAAACTTTTTCACTCAACGTACTAATTTCTTCAACCGAATTAACTTTTTTACTAGTAGGTGCTCTTTCAATATGCCATTGTGAATAATTTGCCATAATATTATCAAGCAATTTAGTAGCTTCACCCAAAGTAATTTCCTTAAAAGTACCACCCGTGGCGGAATCTAAAAGATTTCTAGAAACAAAATTCAATCCCGCATAAAATTTTTGTATGATCATCCAAAGATTTAAACCATGAGTAGGAAAATTTCTTAGAAGCAACTTAATTCTTTCCCAAGATTGTGCAACATGTTCATGCTCAAGTTGCTTAAAATTCATGATTTGAGTTCTAAGGGAAATAATTTTCGCAGGCGGAAAATACTTAGTAATAAAAGCATCTTTGCACTTATCCCAAGAATTGATACTATTGCGAGGCAAAGAAGAAAACCAAATTTTTGCACGATCCCTCAAAGAGAAAGGAAATAATTTCAACTTCACAATATCATTGTCCACATCTTTTTTCTTTTGCATGTCACACAATTCTACTAATGTGTTTAAATGGGACGTGGCATCCTCATTAGGAGTACCGGAAAATTGATCTTTCATAACAATATTCAACAAAGCGGCATTAATATCACAAGATTCCGCACTAGTGGCGGGAGGAGCAATCAGAGTGCTAATAAAATCATTGTTATTGGTATTGGAAAAATCACACAACTTGGTGTTTTCTTGAGTCATCATGACTACGCAAACAAGATTGCAAACAAAAATAGATCTGACGAGAAAAAGGCGAACGAAAAAGGGGGCGAATAAAGCGGCAATTTTTTGTGAAGTGGGGGAGATGAAAATGAGAGGCAAATGGCAAATAATGTAAATTGCAAGGAGATGAGATTTGTGATTAGGAACCTGATAGATGTTAATGATGTCTCCCCGGCAACGATGCCAGAAATTCCTTTTGATGTCCCTTGAACTACGTCGGTATTTCCCCAAAGAGGAAGGGATGATGCAGCACAGCTACGGTAGGTATTTCCCTCAGTTATGAAACTAAGGTATCAATCCAGTAGGAGAACGAAGCAACACTACGTAAACGGTACCTGCACACAAAGAACAAATACTTGCAACCCGACGCGTATGAGGGGTTGTCAATCCCTCTTCGGGTAACGGCACCAGAAATTGTCAAGTTGATGGGATAAAATTTGTGTAGATTGGATAAATAGATCTCGATAAAACGTGAAATAAAATAAGTAACAAAAAAGTGCAGCAAGGTATTTTTGGGTTTTTGGAATAAAAGCGAATAAAAATAGATCTCAAAGCAAATATGATAAAGAATAGACCCGGGGGCCATAGATTTCACTAGTGGCTTCCCTCAAGAAAATAGCACACGGTGGGTAAACAAATTACTGTTGAGCAATTGATAGAAGATCGAATAATTATGACGATATCCAAGGCAATGATCAATATATAGGCATCACGTCCAAGATTAATAGACCGACTCCTGCCTGCATCTACTACTATTACTCCACACATCGACCGCTATCCAGCATGCATCTAGTGTATTAAGTTCATGGAGAAACAGAGTAATGCAATAAGAACGATGGCATGATGTAGATGAGAACTATTCATGTAGGAGTAGCCCCCATCTTGTTATCCTTAGTAGCAACAATACATGCGTGTCTTGCTGCCCCTTCTGTCACTGGGAAAGAACACCGCAAGATCGAACCCATCACAAAGCACCTCTTCCCATGGCAAGAAAAATCGATCTAGTTGGCCTAACTAAACCAAAGATTCGAAGAAGAAATATGAGGCTATAAATAATCATGCATATAAGAGATCCAAAGAAGACTCAAATAATATTCATGGATATAGATCTGATCATAAACTTAAAGTTCATCAGATCCCAACAAACACACCGCAAAAAAGAGTTACATCAAATAGATCTCCAAGAGACCATTGTATTGATAATCAAAAGAGAGAAGAAGCCATCTAGCTACTGCCTACGGACCCGTAGGCCTATGGTGAACTACTCACGCATCATCGAAGAGGAACCAATGAGGATGATGAACCCCTCCGTGATGGTGTCTAGATTGGATCTCGTGGTTCTGGAACTTGTGGCGGCTGAAATTGTGTTTCGTCGACTCTGCTAGGGTTTCTGGAATATTTGGGAATTTATAGGGTGAAGAGGTGGTGCGGGAGGTCACCGAGGGGGGCAGAACCCCCCTGGGCGCGCCTGGGCCTCCTGGCGCGCCCTGGTGGGTTGTGCCCACCTTGGGCCTTCCCTCTGGTATTTCTTTGGCCCACTGGGTGTCTTCTGGTCCAGAAAAAATCTCTAAAAAGTTTTGCTGCGTTTGGACTCCGTTTGATATGGATATTCTGCGAAGTAAAAAACAAGCAAAAAACAGCAACTGGCACTGGGCACTATGTCAATAGGTTAGTCCCAAAAAATGATATAAAGTTGCTATAAAATGATTGTAAAACATCCAAGAATGATAATATAACAGCATGGAACAACCAAAAAATATAGATACATTGGAGACGTATCAGCCTGCCAGACGTTCATAACATCTGCATCAGCTCCTGCAGCAGGTCTGTCACCTAGTTAGCGGTGCATCAAGGACATAATTCTTCTGTGCAGCAATGAGGATAATCCTCAAGTTACGGACCCAGTCCGTGTAGTTTCTACCATCATCTTTCAACTTAGCTTTCTCTAGGAACGCATTAAAATTCAAGGGAACGGTAGCACGGGCCATTGATCTACAACATAGATATGCAAAAACTATTAAGACTAAGTTCATGATAAATTTTAGTTCAAATAATCAAATTACTAATGAACTCCCACTTAAATAAACACCCCTCAAGTTGTCTAAGTGATACATGATCCAAATCAACTAACCCATGTCCAATCATCACATGAGATGGGGTAGTCTTCAATGGTGAACATCTCTATGTTGATCATATCTACTATATGACTCACGTTCGACCTTTCGATCTCCAGTGTTCCGAGACCATATCTGTACATGCTAGGCCGTCAAGTTTAACCCAAGTATTCTACATGTGCAAAACTGGCTTACACCCGTTGTATGTGAACGTGGAGTCTATCACACCCGATCATCACGAGGTGCTTCGAAATGACGAACTTTAGCAAAGGTGCATACTCGGGGAGAACACTTTTATCTTGAAATTAAGTGAAGGGATCATCTTATAATGCTACCATCGTTCTAAGCAAAATAAGATGCATAAAGGATAAACATCACATGCAATCAAAATATGTGACATGATATGGCCATCATCTTCTTGTGCTTTTGATCTCCATCTCCAAAGCATCGCCATGATCTCCATCATCACGTCGGGGTCGTCTCGCCAACTATTGCTAATGCATAGCGATATATTAAAGCAATTACATGGCGCTTAGTGATTGACACGCGGGTCATACAATAATTAAAGACAACCCTAAGGCTCATGCCGGTTATCGTACTCATCGACATGCAAGTCGTGAACTTATTACAAAACATGATCATCTCATACATCAACATATATCACATCATATCTTGACCATATCACATCACAACATGCCCTGCAAAAACAAGTTAGACGTCCTCTACTTTGTTGTTGCAAGTTTTACGTGGCTGCTACGGGCAACTAGCAAGAACCGTTCTTACCTACGCAAAACCACAACGGTGATTATCAAGTTGCTATTTAACCTTCTGCAAGGACCGCCATAGTCAAATCCGATTCAACCAAAGTAGGAGAAATAGACACCCGCCATCCACCTTTATGCAAAACAAGTTGCATGTCAGTCGGTGGAACCGGTCTCATGTGCGTGGACATGTAAGGTTGGTCCGAGCCGCTTCATCCCACAATGCCGCCGAATCAAAATAACACATTGGTGGGAAGCAATATGAACCTCACCGCCCATAACTCCTTTGTGTTCTACTCGTGCATATCATCTACGCATAGACCTGGCTCATGATGCCACTGTTGGGGAACGTTGCATGGAAAACAAAAATTTTCTACACACACGCAAGATCTATCCATGGAGATGCATAGCTACGGGAAGGGGAGAGCATCTGCATACCCTTGTAGATCGCTAAGCGAAAGCATTTATCAACGCGGTTGATGTAGTCATACACCTTCATGATCCGTCCCGATCAAGTACCGAACGTACGGCACCTCCGCGTGAAGCACACATTCAGCTCGATGACGTCCTCGCCTTCTTGATCCAGCAAGAGAGGTGAAGTAGTAGATGAGTTCCGGCAGCACGACGGCGTGGTGGCGGTGGTGGTGAAACTTCTCCGCAGGGCTTCGCCAAGCACAATAGACGTGGACGGAGGAGGAACTAGAACTAGAGGGAGAGGGGGCGCCGCACACGGCTTGGGGATTCGTGGTGTTTGTTGCCCCTCTCCCTCCTCACATATATATAGGTGGAGAGGAGGGGCGGCAGCCCTAGGGGCGCCCCCAAGGGGGGCGGCGGCCACCCTGGGCTCCTGCCCTGGCCGCGCCCCCCTTCCTTTTTAATCGCGTGAGGGGAAGGCAGGAGGGGAGGCGCCCCCCTTTCCTTTTCCTGCATGTGGAAGAGAAGGAAAGAGGGGGCTGGCCCTCTCCCTTCCTTCCTTAGGGCCGGCACCATGAGGTGGGGGCGCACCAGCCCCATGTGGGCTGGTGTGCTCTCCCTCGTTGGCCCGTTTGACCCAATATGCTCCCATGGCCTCCCGGAACCCCTTCCGATGATCCGATAAATACCCGGTGCATTCTGAAACCTTTCCGGAGACCAAATACTATCATCCTATATATCAATCTTTACCTCCGGACCATTCTGGAGCTCCTCGTCATGTCCGTGATCTCATCCGGGACTCCGAACAACATTCGGTCACCAACTCACATAACTCATATAATATTATATCGTCAACGAACGTTAAGCGTGTGGACCCTACGGGTTCGAGAATGATGTAGACATGACCGAGACACTTCTCCGGTCAATAACCAATAGCGGGACCTGGATGCCCATATTGGTTCCCACATATTCTACGAAGATCTTTATCGGTCGAACCTTTATGACAACATACATAGTTCCCTTTGTCTGTCGGTATGTTACTTGCCCGAGATTCGATCGTCGGTATCTCCATACCTAGTTCAATCTCGTTACTGGCAAGTCTTTTTACTCATTCCGTAATACATCATCTCGTAACTAACTCCTTAGTCACTTTGCTTGCAAGCTTCTTGTGATGTTGTATTACCAAGAGGGCCCAGAGATACCTCTCCGTCATACGGAGTGACAAATCCCAATCTCGATTCACGCCAACTCAACAGACACCTTCGGAGATACCTGTAGAGCATCTTTATAATCACCCAGTTACGTTGTGACGTTTGATAGCACACAAGGTATTCCTCCGGTATCCGGGAGTTGCATGATCTCATGGTCGAAGAAATATGTATTTGACATTAAGAAAGCAGTAGCAATAAACTGAACGATCATATGCTAAGCTAACGGATGGGTCTTGTCCATCACATCATTCTCCTAATGATGTGATCCCGTTATCAAGTGACAACACATGTCTATGGTTAGGAAACCTTAACCATCTTTTGATCAACAAGCTAGTCTAGTAGAGGCTTACTAGGGACACGGTATTTGTTTATGTATCCACGCATGTATTTAAGTATCCGGTCAATACAATTCTAGCATGAATAATAAACCTTGATTATGATTAAGGAAATATAATAATAATCACTTTATTATTGCCTCTAGGGCATATTTCCAATACCTTTGTCACAGGCTGGTGCATTGTGAGTGGGCTGCTAGGAGTGTCGTCATGGCCGAGGGCTGCACACAAGCTAGACATCGAGGCCGACAACCACTGGAACATCCTGAGTAATTCCTTACCCCAAATAAATGTATGTTATTTTATTTTTGCATCATCATTTTACTATATAATATTCTCAAACACATGACAACACCCGAAACTAAATTATTTTGCCATTTAATATTATTAAGATTTTATCAACATCATGTTCCTTTTTGGTATTGTGCATCAAGACTCACTACCAAAGTTTAGACACGACCTATCCATAGTATTTGGGAGCTCCAAGAATTATTTCGGAAAACATATATTTACTGTTACCTGTCCAGCCTCTCTTCACAAGATTATCTTTTGTCAAAATACTATTCTTAAAAGCTAACCAGATAAAAAATAGTTTAATTTTAAGAGGTATTTTGATATACCAGAAATTCCTAAAAGGACATTTTACTCTTTTTTTTTAGAAAAGGAGGATGACCCTTGGCCTCTGCAACTGGGACATGCATGCAACCACTTTATTAATTTACAAAGTCCTTACAAAGTAATACATCAATATGTCTGAAGCCACCATCTTGACAACATCTGTCGCTACTCCTATCCATTAATAAAGGGGTGCAGAAAGTATAGCCAAATACCCGGGCCTCCCACCTAGCCAGGCAGGGTGGGTGGGGGCCCAGGCCCCGCTCAACTTCTCGGCATTTTTGCATAAGCCCAGCATAAAACCGGTAAAAAAAGGAAAAACTTACTATCATCCGGCGGATCGTAGTGGCCGCGTCCGCCACCTCCACTGCATGACACGCGTCCAATTGATGGCTTGCATGCCGTTCTTTGTCGAACGCGCTTCCGAAACAGAGGCTATGTTTTAGAAACATATGCGGTGTTGCAATAGTCTATGACCGGTCTAATTTTGCAACAAAACCTCTGTTGCGGAAATTTTCTGCAACAAGACCTCAGTTGCAGAAAAAATTGCAACAAAACCCTAGTTGTAATTTTTTTTTCGCGACAAAACAGCCGTTGCAAAAAAAATCTGCAACAAGACCTATGTTGCAGAAATAATTCCGCAACAAATCTTGTGTTGCAGTTCTGGAGTCACGCTCGGCTCGCTTGATGCGGCAATCCGACGGCTCGTGAGCCGGCTGATCTTTTAAAAATATCAGCCGGCGGAGCCGTAGCACGTCCCAAAAGAAAAGGAGCCGTGCTTGTCCCTGCAAGACTGTAACACACACGACCGATTAATTTCCACACAAATAGGCGGCCGCTTCGACAGTTCGACTCTTGGGAGCTTAAACAATTGCGGAAAAAACGAAGCGAACCGTCCGCCGCCGTTTGCTTTGACGATTGGTCGACTGCCCACTCGCCCGGTCGCCGGCGGTCGCGGTGCCGTCGCCGGTCTACAGACGTTCGGCTCTGCTGGTCTATAGCAGGAGCCTCATCCCCAGCCCCCAGGCCTGCTCATCCCGAACTCCTGAACTCCCCTAGGTAAACACACTAATCTCTCCGGTTCTTCTTCCTCAACTGATTTCTTGGTTTGTTTCACGTCAAATCTCAAGGGGAAATATGGAATACGTACTAGTACAATACTACTACTCTATGAGGCATGTACTTTATATTCTAACCAGAATTTATGGGATTAGTGTGACAAACTACTCGTAGGTCAGATTGTAAGATTTGGAAATTTTCAATGCAATTCAATCGGGGCAAGTCATTCTATTACTAATACAGTAATATCTGTGTGCTAGCCTGCTACTACTAGCATACTTTGTATCTGAACTTTTAAGGTTACTATTTCAATGATTTGACAGGGAAAAGGAAGATAATGGAGAAGCATTTGATAAGGAAATCAACAAATATCAACACCACCACCTACGGGCCTGCCACCACCAACAGTTCAAGTGGTACTAGAAATGCATCAAGACGTGCACCGACGCACAATTCTGTTGTGCCTGAACTAATTGATTTAAACAATGAACCCAAAAAAGCCAAGAAAAAATAGCTGCATTAGCAAGGAGCTTAGGAGAAGAGTTTAATGACAGATTTAATGAGGTAAATTCTGAGTTGCTTCTATGCACGTCTGCTTTGAGCCCAAGTGGTTTATTCTGTTGTTTTGACAAGGAGAAGTTGCTGAAATTAGGTAAGCTTTACCCCGATGACTTTAGTCACAAATATATGGTGATTCTTGAGCATGAACTTGACCTCTACATAGATAATATACTCCACGATACAAGGTTTTCTAGCTTGGACAGAATAGTTGATTTGGCTAAACTGATGGTAGATACAAGGAAGCATCTCTCCTATCCTTTGCTATATCGGCTTTTGAAGCTATCGCTAACTCTCCCTGTTGCCACTGCCATCGTTGGTTGATTTTTTTCAGCTATGAAGATTGTGAAGAATGCTTTGCGTAACAAAATTGGTGATGATTATGGGATCCTTTGCCTAATTTGCTTTGTGGAAAAGGAACTCCTGGACACAGTTACTAATGAAGTGATTGTTGATCATTTCCATAAGATGAAAGATCGTCGAGGATTGAAATGTAATGATCTATGCCTTGCACCTTTTGTATGTTTACCATCTCCATTAGTATTTAAATGGCTAATACTAATATGTGTTCTCTTTGCAGGTAATAACAACATTTATGTTATCTTTTTCAACCTATGAACTATCGCCTATCGGTATATAAAGTCTTTTTGTAAGGTATGATCACTTTGGTGATAATTTGTCATGTTACTATTGGATGAAGTATCGTTTCTTAGAATTTGGACAATAATATCATATGATTTACGTGCTCCGGTCCTTTTTACTTTGTGTATTAGATTTGTCTAAAGTCAAATTTTACAAAGTTTGACTAAATTTATTTTAAAAAATATCGACTGCTACAATACCAAATATATAAACTATGAAACTACATTTATATGTTTAGGCTGGTCGTAATGAGAGTATCATAGCTAGTATGATGCATGCCAACTAGATATTTTTTATGATGTGGCATATAATTAAATGAATAAAGAGAGAGTTGAGTATCATATCATAATACCGTATCATAATAAATGCTATGCTACTATGTGTCATGCATAACAATAAATAAAGTCATCTATGATACTAATATATGATACTATGCATTAGAGAGGTAGTATCATACACTAGTATCATATGCATGATACTACCACGACCAGCCTAATTAAGTCTATGTGTAAATGTGTTCGTGCGGCTCTCCATAGATAAGTGCCCCCAGTCAGTATTTTTCCTGCGTCCGCCCCTGCACCTAGCCTAACATCTAAAGGACATTTTACTTGAGCCATCTTTAACACTAGATAAAAGGATCTGACAGAAAAACACCAGATTTATTCATATTCCAAACGTGGTTCTCTTAATTCAAGACTACGTACTTCTACTTCTCTACACAAATTAACGAAATATGATGAGTAATTGAGTATAGCAATGAAGGAATCAGGAGTTCAGGACCCAATGTTGGAAAGGACAAGATCCAAGTTCTCAACTCGTACTAAAAATCTGCAGCCTTGCAGGCACGGGCATTCACGTTCCCTCGCCGATCCGGCCACTAGAACAAGGCGACAGAGCCAGCGGCGAGGTGTCCCTGTGGATCCAGGCCGGTTTCTTGCTCGAGCTGGACGGCGCACTGACCTGGCTGCCCGTGGACTGCTGAACCGACGACCCCGACCCTGAGAAGAAGCTGCTGCTCAAGCTCCTGAGCTGCCATTCAGGGACGTAGTTAGGCCTCATGGTCGTATCTACGTCGGTCATCTCGATGTCTTCCGTGAGCATGGACACGACCTTGGACATCGGTGGGCGTTGTTGAGGCAGGCCCATTGTGCAAAGAAGAGCGACATTGATGAGTCGCGTAGCCTCTTCGTCTTGGAATTTGGCAAGTTTATTGTCTAGCAGTTCAAGTGTCCGTTGGCTCTCATGCAGATGCCAGGCCTGCGAGTTGTGGTGAGGTTAATCTCCTTAGTGTGCTGAGCTGAACAGAGTGAAGTACATGGTTTATTTTTGAGGTCTTGGAAAGCTTACACGTCCAAGAAGATACTTCTCATCTTCCTCGAGGCTGTCATCGAAGTTCCGGCGTCCCGCGATGATTTCCAGTGCCACGACGCCAAATGCGAAAACGTCCGCCTTTTCCGTCAGGTGTCCCATCATGGCGTACTCGGGTGCGAGATAACCACTAAAACCAGAGAGTACGGTGAGTGTCTGATTGATTTTCCGTTATCAAGGTGCATGGATTGATTAAGATGCACAACAAATGTTCTTACAGCGTGCCAGCGACTCCGGTGTTGAGATGTGTCATGTTGTCCTTATAATGCCTAGCCAGCCCGAAATCGGAGATCTTAGGGTTGAGATCAGCATCGAGCAAGACATTGCTGGCTTTGATGTCCCTGTGCACTATTCGCATGCTTGACTCCTCATGCAGGTATGCCAGATCTCTTGCAATGCCTACGCATATCTCAAAGCGTGTCCTCCAATCTAGGTTCAAGCCTGTCTTGCCTGCATTTTCACTTAGCTTTAGACACTTGGAACGATACTTCCTTTTCATGGCACCGAGGAAGAAAGTTTGAGGTGGAGAATAGACAAGGTATACCAAAGATTGCTTCATCGAGGCTCCCTTGCTCCAGGTACTCATAGACCAAAAGTGGCGTCGTACTGTCTGTAGACAGATGATTTGCAATACGATATATTGATCGGGGTGCTGGTGCACGTATATATAATACAAGGGAAGGCCTCTACCTCAACTATACAAGACTAGGAGGTGGGCCACAACTCTAATACACGTGCAGTACAAAATACATACTCAACACCCCCCCGCAGTCGAAGCGTCGCCGGAGACACAGAGACTGGACCGAAACTCCTCGAAGACGGGAGTGGGCAATCCCTTAGTCATCACATCAGCAAACTGTTGCGTCGTCGGCACGTGGAGAACCCGAACACGTCCAAGGGCAACTTGCTCGCACACGAAGTGAATATCGAGCTCAATATGCTTCGTCCGTCGATGGTGCACCGGGTTGGCGGAGAGGTAGACCGCACTGACGTCATCGCAGTAGACAAGAGTGGCCTTGTGAACATCACAAAGCAACTCCTAGAGCAGCTGACGTATCCAAGAGCATTCGGCCACGGCATTGGCCACGGCGCGATACTCTGCCTCGGCGCTGGAGCGGGAGACCGTGGGCTGCCGCTTCGATGACCAAGAGATCAACGAGGGCCCAAGGTAGACGCAGTAGCCTGACGTAGAGCGTCGCGTGTCGGGGCAGCCAACCCAGTCGGCATCCGAGTAGGCCACGAGGTCGGTGGAGGCGGAGGCCGTCAGGGTGAGTCCCAAGGACATGGTGCCGCGTATGTAACGGAGAATACGCTTCACCAAGGTCCAGTGAGAGTCACGCGGGGCGTGCATATGGAGGCACACCTGCTGAACAGCGTACTGCAGGTCTGGTCGAGTCAGCGTCAAGTACTGTAAAGCACCAACAATAGAGCGATAAAACGCTCCATCGGACGCGAGAGACCCCTCCAGAGCAGAGACCTTCGCCTTCGTGTCGACGGGGGTGGGCGCCGGCTTGCAGTTAAGCATACCGGCACGCTCCAGAAGCTCGTGGGCGTACTTCTGCTGATGTAGAAAGAAGCCATCGGCCCGGCGGATCACCTCGATGCCGAGAAAGTAGTGCAGGGGCCCCAAGTCCTTGAGGGCGAACTCATCACGAAGACGAGCAGTCAGCCGCTGAAGGAGATCGGGGGCAGACGCGGTGAGGATGATGTCGTCGACGTAGAGCAGCAGATATGCAGTGTCAGCTCCCTGATGATACACGAAGAGTGATGCATCGGAGCGAGTGGACCGAAATCCCAAAGACTGCAGGAAGGCCGCGATACGCTGGTACCAAGCCCGAGACGACTTCTTCTGCCGACCGCGTCCGCCGGTGGAGCCGCGGGTTCCTCCCCTCTCCGGCGGCCGCTCTGGCGGCGGGAGGGTGGGGGAACCCCGGATCTTCGATTCCGGCGCGTACAGGGGTGTGGCCAAGGTGTGTGTGGTGCCAGCGCTCTGGAGGAGGAGGCGGCGGTGCTGTTGCTTTCTTCGCTGCTGCTCTCTCTTCCTCTCGGCGGCGTTCAGCGGGATGGCGCCGGAGACCTTGCGGCTGTTGGTTCCTGCCGTCCTGGAGGGGCGGCGAGGCTACGGATCCTGGCTTTGGTCGGCGAGGCAGCGGCGGCGACCAAGGCAGGGGATTTTGTGTCGGGGCTCGGTCCCTGCTTCGTCGGTGGTGGCTCCGACGCTGACGACGAGCCTTGCGGCTATCTGTACAGGGGTGGCTTTGGATGCTGTTCCCGGCGGTTGGAGCAGCTTCTCCTTCCTCGGATTCGGATCCGTTCGTGGCCTCCCTTTCTCTCTTCTCCTTCTGGTGACGAGGAAGAAACTGCCTGCGGTGCCCGGGATATTTTCCCGACCGATGCTCCGGAACCGGACTCGAGTTCCCGCCCTCCGGGACGGGCATATTTGCGGTACTCAAAGCCGATGGCGATGGCGTATGCAGGTTTGACGACGCTTAGCGTTCGTGTTCCTCCTGTCGCCATATCGGAGAAGAGGAAGAGATCCACGGCGGAGGCGACGCCGATCTGGATGAAGATGCTCTCAAGGCCCCAGCAGGACTTTCTTGTAATTTCCTTTGTTACGGGGTTTGTTTCTGCAAAATTGCTGGGACAGCGGTGCTGGATGGTTCCAGTCTGCTGCATGCATGTTTGTACTGTGCTGGCTTTGATCTAATACACGTTTGCTTTCTCAAAAAAAAAAAAAGATAGCTTCAAAAGCCGATATAGCAGAGGATAGGAGAGATGCTTCCTTGTATCTACCATGAGTTTAGCCAAATCAACTATTCTGTCCAAGCTAGAAAACCTTGTATCGTGGAGTATATAATCTATGTAGAGGTCAAGTTCATGCTCAAGAATCACCATATATTTGTGACTAAAGTCATCGGGGTAAACCTTACCTAATTTCAGCAACTTCTCCTTGTCAAAACAACAGAATAAACCACTTGGGCTCAAAGCAGACATGCATAGAAGCAACTCAGAATTTACCTCATTAAATCTGTCATTAAACTCTTCTCCTAAGCTCATTGCTAATACAGCTATTTTTTTTTCTTGGCTTTTTTGGGGTTCATTGTTTAAATCAATTAGTTCAGGCACAACAGAATTGAGCGTCGGTGCACGTCTTGATGCATTTCTAGTACCACTTGAACTGTTGGTGGTGGTAGGCCCGTAGGTGGTGGTGTTGATATTTGTTGATTTCCTTATCAAATGCTTCTCCGTTATCTTCCTTTTCCCTGTCAAATCATTGAAATAGTAACCTTAGAAGTTCAGATACAAAGTATGCTAGTAGTAGCAGGCTAGCACACAGATACTACTGTATTAGTAATAGAATGACTTGCCCCGATTGAATTGCATTGAAAATTTCCAAATCTTACAATCTCACCTACGAGTAGTTTGTCACACTAATCCCATAAATTCTGGTTAGAATAGAAAGTACATGCCTCAGAGAGTAGTAGTATTGTACTAGTACGGACGCCATATTTCCCTCTGAGATTTGACGTGAAACAAACCAAGAAATCAGTTGAGGAAGAAGAACCGGAGAGATTAGTGTGTTTACCTAGGGGAGTTCAGGAGTTCGGGATGAGCAGGCCTGGGGGCTGGGGATGAGGCTCCTGCTATAGGCCTGCAAAGCCGAACGTCTGTAGACCGGCGACGGCACCGCGACCGCCGGCGACCGGGCGAGTGGGCAGTCGACCAATCGTCAAAGCAAACGGCGGCGGACAGTTCGCTTAGTTTTTTCCGCAATTGTTTAAGCTCCCAAGAGTCTAAGGGCATGTATAGTGGTTGATAAGATAGTATTATCTTAAATTTTGTATGTAATTTAGAGCTGACAAAAAGAAATTATCTACGATGGATCATCTTTTAGTCTTATCTTCAATAACTAGCCATTCTTAAAAATGTGGTGAGATATATTATGCTAAGAGATCATCTCTTGTCTTCTCTTAAATAAGAGAAGACAAGCCTTTTCTTATGAATTCTCTCTCCTCCACCTCATCATACATCCTACGTGGCACTCCTAAAATAGCACCATTGTACATGCCCTAACTGTCGAAGCGGCGGCCTATTTGTGTCGAAATTAATCGGTCGTGTGTGTTACAGTCTTGCAGGGACAAGCACGGCTCCTTTTTTTTCGGTTTTATCCTGGGCTTATGCAAAAATGCCGAAGGGAGTGGGGGCATCTGGCCTGGGACGACTTGGGGGCCTGCTGGCTGCCATCGGACGCTATACAAAGAAGGACGAGAAGTTGAGTGGGGCCTGGGCCCCCACCCATCCCTGCCTGCCTGGGCCCCCACCCACCCACCCCTTGGTGGGAGGTCTGGGTATTTGGCTACACTTTCTGCATCCCTTCGTCAATGGATAGGAGTAGCGACAGATGTTGTCAAGACGACGACTTCAGACATATTAATGTATTACTTTGTATAGAGGTGAAACCGGATCAGATTCGGACGGATAATCCTTATACCATATCCTATTCCATATTTATTTTCGGATTCGGAAGCAGAACGGATGCGGATTCGAATACCGGATTACGCAGATTCGAATAGCGGATTATGCGGATTCGGACACGGTACGGTAACGAAACGGCGTCGGATCGGAAACGGTCATTTACCATATTCATATACGAGAAAGATATAAATTCTTCAAACTAAAAGTAAACATAAACAATGAGCAAATTTTAATACTTATACATGTTAAGAACACATAAAGCATTAGATGGTATTAAAATAAGCCAAATAAATCACTAATAAACATATGTCTGTCTCATAAGTAAAGATAACATTCATGTATTGCTATTTAATACTTACAAATTCACCCATAAATCGGATTCGGAAATTAAAAGGTTGGATTATCCGGCAAGAAAAAACGGATTATCCTAATGCATCGTATATTAGCAATACCATATCCTATACCGTATCCTATCAATCGGACTCGGATTCGGATCGGATTGTTGTCGGATGTGAAAAATCTCTTACCGTATCCTATAAAAACGGATTCGGAAACGGTTTCGGACGGAAATTATCCTTACCACTTTCACCCTGAACTTTGTAAGGTCTTTGTGAATTAATAAAGTGGTTGCATGCATCTTTCAGATGTAGAGGCCGGGTGTCATCCTCCTTTTCTAAAAAAAGTAAAATGTCCTTTTAGGAATTTCAGGTATATCAAAATACCTCTTAACATTAAACTATTTTTTTATCTGGTTAGCTTTTAAGAATAGTATTTTGACAAAAGATAATCTTGTGAAGAGAGGCTGGACAGGTAACAGTAAATGTATGTTTTCCGAAATAATTCTTGGAGCTCCCAAATACTATGGATAGGTCATGTCTAAACTTTGGTGGTGAGTCTTGATGCATAATACCAAAAAGGAACGTGATCTCTACTCCTAATGTCTCAATTGGTAGAATAGCCTTCACGGTTTTTTTTCGTCCCGCCACTTTCGTCCATTTTTTTCGCTGGTTTTTTTTCGTCCTCCCTAAGCAGGCAACAAAAAACCCCACCCTCGTCAACTCCCTCGTCCTAGGTTACGCTCCGCCAAAACCGTCGCCTCCTCACGAGAGCGAGCGGGTAGGATTACGCTCCGCCGCCGACGTCGCCTCCTCGCACCATCGCCGCCTGGCACCGGCGCCCAGGTCGCCGGCGGCTCGCATGGCGCTCAGATCGCCGCCGGCGCGCACCGACGCCCAGGTCGCGCCGGTTCCTCCCCACCTGCCTTGATCCCACTCTCCTGACCTAGAGGACAGGCGGCGCCTGTGTTGGAGACGTCGGCCCCGATGACGGTGAGGAGTACGGCGCACCTCCACAACGATACCTCGCTACTGCCGCTCGGCGTAGACCGGCGCACGTCCCCCTCCTAAAGATGGGTAGGTTCCCGTGATCCCCCTTCCATCCCCTTAATTCATCGCCCCCCCCCTCTCCCCCTCTCGTCTCGATGCCGAGGCCGACACGGCGGCCGATTGGCGTCGGGGGCTCGTGATCATGTGCGACGAGCACATCGTTTGGTGCTGCTATTTTCCATTCGCTGCTGGGTTGCTCCTACTCTCCACCAATCTCTCAAGTGGGCAGACAGTAGGTTTGAGCTCAATTTCGATGTAGATATGGATTGGGATGTGATGCGTGTAGTTGCTAATTAAGTGATTTGGATCTTGCCCTCAATTAGAGTTCTCAATCTCAAAGAAGTGGGGTTTACGAAAAAAAATTCAGCTTGAATGGACTGTAGCTTCGCTTAACTGAGTGACGGTTGTATTTGACTGCATAACTGCATTAATTCATTTCATGGCAGATGCCGGTTTTGACCTTGGTTGATCATGCTTTGTACACGAAGTCGGGGTGCTCGGAGTCGACGAAGCCAGTAGGCTGCTCAAAGAACACCTGCTCGGCGAGATGGCCGTGCAAGAAGGCATTGGAAACGTCCAACTGATGCACAGGCCAGGCACGCGAGACCGCCAGCTGGAGGACGGCGCGGATCGTACCCGGTTTCACAACCGGGGCGAAGGTGTCGGTGAAGTCCACGCCCGCGCGTTGCCGAAAACCACGAACCACCCATCGAGCCTTGTAGCGCTCGAGAGAACCGTCTGGGCGAGTCTTGTGGCGAAACACCCACTTGCCAGAGATGATGTTGGCGCGGGGGGGTCGCGGAACAAGCTGCCACATGCGGTTGCGCTGTAGGGCGTCGAACTCCTCCTGCATCGTAGCCAGCCAATGGGGATCCCGAAGGGCGGCACGAGCGGAGGTGGGGATGGGTGATGGCGTCGATGTCGAGGCAGCGCACACATACTCGTTGGAGGAGTAGCGCGTGCTCGGCCGATGCACTCCTGCACGGGCACGGGTAATCGGGCCGGCGATGGCGGCGGGCGCCGCGGCAGCGGGGGCCACAGCGGCGGCAGGGGCCGCGGCCACGACGGGTGCACCCGCGGCGGCGGGGGCCGCGGCATCAGGGGCGGGGGCCGCGGCGTCAGGGGCCACGACAGCGGGGGCCGCGGCAGCGGCATCGCCAGCCGAGCCAGCGGCGAAGGAGGCGACGGGCGAGGTCGAGGTCGAGCCCGTCGCAGGGATGGCGGTGCCAGCCGGGGTGGCGGGCGGTGTGCCCACCGGCTCGACCTCGTAGGAGGGAGCCGGGGACCCGAGGGCCCGGTCAGACTCAACCTCGGGGGAGGGAGTCGAGAACCCGGGAGCTGGCGGCAAAAGGCGCCGGGCCGAGGGGGCCGCCGGGGGGTGCCGCCGCGCATCGCTCCAGGTAGGGGGCGCGGGGGCCGGCGCCGAAGAAGCCACGGCCGGAGGAACCTGAAAAAAAAAGGGAACACCGTCTCGACAAAGTACACGTGCCTCGAGGTGTACACACGATGAGTGACAGGATCATAGCACCGGTAACCTTTGGTGTTGGGAGGGTAGCCAAGGAAGACGCATTGGACGGATCGGGGTGCGAGTTTGTGTGGCGTGGTGGACGCGGTGCTAGGATAACAGAGACAACCAAAGATGCGGAGACCAGCATAAGACGGTGGTGTACCAAAGAGAAGGTGGTGAGGGGCGTAGTTCCACCGAGGATGACATGGACGAATGTTAACTAAAAGAGTGGCGGTGGCAAGGGCATCGGGCTAGAACCGAGCGGGCACGTTAGCGTGAAAGAGCAACGTGCGAACGCAGTCATTAAGAGTGCGGAGAATGCGCTCGGCGCGGCCGTTCTACTGTGAGGTGTAGGGGCAAGTCAGTCGGAAGATGGTGCCATGAGAGGCGAGAAGTGAGCGAAGAGCAACGTTGTCAAACTCTTTTCCGTTATCAGTTTGGAGTGCAAGTATGGGGCGACTGAACTGAGTGGTGAGATAGGAATAAAAGGCGGTGAGTGTGGCTAAAGCATCGGATTTACGACGAAGAGGAAAAGTCCACACATAATGAGAATAATCATCTAAAATCACCAAATAGTATAGATAGCCCGTGTTACTCGCAACGGGAGACGTCCAAACATCACTATGAATCAACTGAAATGGAAAAGTGGAAACTGAAGTAGACGCACTAAAGGGAAGACGAACGTGCTTTCCCAAATGACAAGCCTCACAAGTATGCTCATCGAGCTTATTACATGAGAAAGAAAAACTCATAAGAATCTGACGCAAAACGGCGGGGTTGGGGTGGCCCAAGCGAGCATGCCAAAGGTCGACGCCGGCGGAAAGGGCGACAGGTGTGGAAGTGGAGGCGCCGGCGTGCACGGGATAAAGCTCGTCAGGACTATCACATCGGTGAAGCACCATCCGGGTACGGGCGTCCTTCACAGAAAAACCAACACCGTCAAATTCAACAGTAAGAGGATTCTCACGAGTAAGACGACGAACGGAGACTAAGCTAGTGACTAAGTCAGGTGAAACGAGAACATTAGACATAGTGATAGGTGTAGAATTAGAAGGAAAACTAGTGCTACTGACATGGGTGATAGGTAAGGAGGAACCGTTGCCAACGGTGATACGAGTAGGGGTGTGAACTGGAGTGGAAGAGGATAGGTTACCGGGATGAGCTATCATGTGCGCAGTAGCACCCGAGTCCATGTACCAGTCGCCTCCACCACCATAGTTACTCGGCGACGGCGCCGAGTGTAGGGCGGCTAGGAGGGCTGGGTCCCACGGTGCAGGTGCCGGCGGTGGCAGCTGGCCTCCATAGGGCGACGCCTGGACGGGCGCGCCGTAGCCACCGAGGGGTGGCGGCGCGAGCGGGGCACCGTAGGGCTGGTACGGGGCGCCGACGAACGCCTGGTGGCCTGCTGGACGGGGGCCAAGGAGACCCGGTGCAGGAGCCCGCGGGACAGGCATGTGATAGGCGTGGACGACGCCCGTCCACGGGTTCTGCCCGGCGGCCCACGGTGGAGGTGGCTGCTGGTAGCGGGGCGCACCACCCGCGCCCTGCGCCTGCTGCTGCTGGCGGCGGCCCCCGCCACCCCGCCTGTTGCGCCGGCCTCCGCCACCTTGCGGCTGCTGGGGAGGCGCTGGAGGTGCGGGCGGAGCGGGCGGCAGCGGGTAGTAGCCGGCGGGTGCTGGCGGCGCTGGCTGGCGGGGGGCGGCCGGGGGAGCAGGGCCGCCGCGGGTGGTACCGGCGGCGAGAGCGGTGTGCTGGACCCGCTGCTTCAGCTTCGTCATCCGGCGCTCCTCAAGTTTGAGGTACGCGACAATGCGCTGGAAGGTGGGTTGCGGCAGCAGGGTGAGGTTGGATGCCGCGTTGCCAAAGTCCTCATTAAGACCGGCGGTGAGGGTGCTCAGCATGAGGTCGTCAGAGACCTTAGCGCCGATGTCGCGAAGCTCGCCGGCGAGCATCTTGAGCCTCATGCAGTACTCGTCGATGGTGGAGTTGTCCTGGTGACAGCCGAAGAACTCCTGCTACAAGAAAACAAGGCGCTGGAGTTTGTTGTCGGTGAAGAGCGCGTTGATCTTGGCCCACACGGTGCAGGCGTCGTCGTCCTCGGCGACGACCGTGTGGAAGATGTCCTTCGAGACCGTCTGGTAGAACCAACGGATGATCGTGGCCTCGATGGCGGACCACTCCGGGTCACCGCGCATGTACGCGCTGTCCACGGAACCGTCGATATGCTCGGTGAGATAGTACTCGCGGAAGACGAGGTTGAAGTAGGTCTTCCACGCGTAGTACGACGTGTTGGAGCTGTCGAGATGGATGGGGACCCGGGCCTCAATATTGAGGTCACGGATGACGGCGGCGGAGGGCTCGGGACCAGCAAACGGGTTGGATGAGTGGGTGGTGGAGGAGCCGGGGGAGGAGGGCCACGACATGGCGGCGGCGTGCGGGGTAGCGGCTAGGGTTAGGGTTGGGAGAGGAGATGGCAGCAGCGGCGGGGCGCGGCTGCAGCGGGAGACGGCGCGGCGGCTGACGAAGCGGCGGCGCGGGATGGGATAGCAGCTGCACGAGGCGCGCGGGCTGGCTAGCGATGGGTCAACGGGCTGGCTAGCAATGGGTCAAGCTAGCAATGGGTCAACGGGCTGGCTAGCGATGGGTGGCAACGCGGACGCGGCTAGCGAGCGAAATAGCGGGATGCGGCCGATTGCAACGCGAGCGCGGCTGCAGCGGGTTGCGGAAGCGAGGCACTGGCGGCGGCGGCGCGGGGTAGTAGGTGGAGAGGCGCGGCGGCGGCAGGTGCAGAGGTGGGGTGCGGCGGCGGCGGTGGCGGCGGCGCGGGGAGGCGCGGCGGCGGCTGCGGCTGCGGCTGACCCTAGGGTTAGACCGAAAAAGATGATACCATGTAGACAGATGATTTGCAATACGATATATTGATCGGGGTGTTGGTGCACGCATATATAATACGAGAGAAGGCCTCTACCTCAACTATACAAGATTAGAAGGTGGGCCACAACTCTAATACATGTGCAGTACAAAATACATACTCAACACTGTCGATGCAACAGCCGTGCAACTTCACGAGGTTTCGGTGCTGCACCGCAGATATGGTTGCAATTTCTGCCATGAACTCTTTTTTCCCTTGATGAGATGTAGAAGACAGCTGCTTTACAGGTACCATTCTCCCATCAAGTAGCTTACCCTGTACACAAAAGATACAACCCAGGATTTCAGCATGAGACAAGTACATTATGTTTAGTAGGTTGCGAATAGCAACGATATACACAATGAAATGTGGAGCTTCTTAATCTTGTTAGAATGTAACTGACTTTGTAAACAGGTCCATATCCCCCTCTTCCGAGAATGTTACCAGGACTAAAATTGTCTGTAGCAGATTTTATTTCACCTTAACTGAAGACGTTAGGCCTTCCAACTATACCAAACAGCTCTGCAAAACGCCACATCAGGGGGAAAAAAGGAAGCACATGTCAATTTTCCCCATGATTAACCCCGTAAAAAATCTCCCCATGATTAGCACTCAATTTTACTGTCTGTGTTACCTTCCATTTCCACCTCTAACTTCCTTCTTTTCTGTCTGCAAACAAAGGCCCCAACGAGTGCTAGAAATCCTAAAACTGCAACACAGACTACAACTCCAACAACCAAACCTGTGTTATTGGTAGTGCTGTTTTTCTGTGGACCAGGATCCTCTTCACCGTTGCTACCTACAGTAGTAGTAAGGTAATAGAAAGCGGACTGTTGTAAATCGTAATGTGATTAATTTAGTTATCTAATTGAGTAGCAAGTAGCAGAAGTGACGGTACCATAAGAAGATATGCTTAATGCCGAGATCGATGGCCCGTAGAACCCAGATTCAGGAATGCAACAAGTGCCCTTTCCAGCCCAAAAGAGATGGATATCAATGAAATTATTCGTTACTTCAACAATATACTGTCTCTGAACAACAGTGTAAGATTTTCCATTTGTTTTTTTTTCGCGAATACGCAAAAGGCTTGCGTATCATTGCATTGATAGGTAGAAAAAGTTCAAACAGGTTTATCAAAAGTTACAAGGGGAGAGGCTAGCTAACATGTGCACAGGGATGGCATGCTAGGATAGCCTGGACGCAAGTAGAGGTGGTGCGTCGGCCACCAATGCTAGCCGAAGGCTACGTCTCCGGGATGATCTGCGCCAAGTGCGTGGCGCCCGCGCGTGCCCAGAGTCTTGCCTCATCTCTGATCGCGTTGACGGCGCGGCAAACGGAGGGGCGATCGTCGTCGAAGGTGCAGCCGTTGCGGTGCTTCCAGAGCCACCAGGCAGTGAGGATGGCGATGGAGGCGAGCCCGCGACGAAGATAGCGCGGAGAGTCGGCAATGGCAGAGGCGAGCCAGTCGGCAAACTCGTCGTCATGGCTCGGGATCGTGGCAGTGGATCGACACCAGGAGAGTACCTCGTGCCAAACCTGGCGGGAGAAGGGGCAGCCCGCGAGCAAATGCTGCATGGTCTCGGGCTCCTGATCACAGAGCAGGCATAGAGGCTCGTGTGGCAGGTCGTGGCTTGCGAGGCGATCTGCCGTCCAGCAGCGGCCGAGCAGGGCGAGCCAAATGAATAGCTTGATGCGCAGCGGAGCCCAGGTACGCCAGGTGAGACGCCAGTGCGGGTCTTCGATGGATCCAGAGAGCAGAGCATGGTAGCAGGAGCTCGCGGAGTAGGAGCCGGAGCTGGTCCAGCGCCAGGAGAGCCTGTCCGGCTCGTCAGAGAGCGTCACAAGGCGCAGGCGGCGCCAGAGGGAGACGTATTGTGTGGCCATCTCGATGCCCAGCGCCCCATGGATGTCCGCAATCCAGGCACGCTCGTGCAACCCATCACGCACGGAAAGAGTCTTGCGGCGGCGCTTGGAGACCCTGGCGTGGACCAGCGGCGCGATGTCGGAGATGGACTGGCCATCGAGCCAGTGATCCTCCCAGAACTTGCAGCTGCGCCCGTCGCCAATGTGCCAGAGTGTAGAGGCCCGGAAGATACCGTGGACCTCAGAGGAGTGGGGGATGTGCAGATGCTGCCATGGGCGCGATGGGTCCGTCTTTTGGAGCCACAGCCACCGGGTGCGCAGGGCGACGCCCGCAAGGTGGAAGTCCGGCAGGCCAAGGCCACCCAGGGCGATGGGACGGCAGACGCGGCGCCAATTGACGGGGCAGTGGCCGCTGCTCGCGTCTTTGCGTCCGTGCCAGAGGAAGCAGCGGAGGAGGCGGTTGATCTGCTTGAGGACAGTCGGGTTGATGGCCAAGGTGAGTAGCGTGTGCACCGGCATTGCCGCGAGCACATGGCGACAGAGCGCCAGACGGTCACCACGTGACATCATGGAAGCCCACCAGGGAGAGAGCCTGCGCTCAAGCTTGATGAGGATCGGTTGCAGCGCGGCGGCGCTGACCTTGCGGATGGACAGCGGGAGGCCGAGGTATGAAGTGGGGAACTCTTTGAGCGGGCATGCAAAGTGGGATGAGATTGCAAGGCGCTCCTCAGGCGTGCACTGGATCGGGGAGGCCGCACACTTGTTGAAGTTGGTGTACATCCCAGATGCATTACCGAAGAGGGTGAGCAGCCGGCGGACGGCCGAGAGGTCCTGCTTGTCTGGCCGGCAGAAGACGACCACGTCGTCGGCGTAGAGGGAAATACTCGAGGCCATGTGGCGCGAGGTAAGGCGTTGGAGCACGCCGCCGGCGACAGCGCGGCAAAGCAAGTTGTTGAGGGTGTCGATCACCATGACGAAGAGCATGGGGGATAGGGGGTCCCCTTGCCGAAAGCCGCACATGTGAAGGATTGGCGGCCCTGGGGTGCCGTTGACGAGGATGCGTGTGCTCGCCATGCCGAGGAGGATGCAAACCCATTCGCGCCATCGTCGACCGAAGCCAAGGTGGCGGAGGGTGTCCAGCAGGAAGGCCCAAGAGACCGAGTCGAACGCGCGGGCGATGTCAAGTTTGAGCATGACGCGCGGCTGCTTGAGGTTGTGAAGTTGTCGTGCCGTTTGCTGGACGAGCAGGAAATTGTCGTGGATGCATCTGCCCGCGATGAACGCGCTTTGGTTGGTGGAGACCATGTCGCCGAGCCTGGGTGCAAGACGGAGAGAGAGCACTTTGGCGAAAAGCTTGGCGAACAGATGGATCAGGCTTATTGGGCGGTAGTCTGAGAGCGTGGTGGCGTCCGGTTTCTTGGGATGCAGGATATTTCTTTATATCGAAATCTGTTTCTTTAAGATCACCCTGCATCAGGGAAGCAAGCAAAAGATATTCCACAGGTAAAAATGTGATATCCTAGAATAGGTTTCATAGATAAAACAAATGAGAACCACTACAAAATAATCATTTGCTGATATAATCAAGAATAAGCCACCTGGATATATATATTGAAAATCCTCTTTCCCACGCTTGTCCATGTCTGGTCATCTGGGAAAAAGATCTCTGCAAATTGAAGTACAACGTTGTACATGCCATTCTTTAGCGAGAAGTGTCTATTATGTAACTCCCATTGGGGGAATCCACGAATTTTCCGATGTTGCTAACACCCCATCTCGTTGAGTTTGTAACGTAGTATGATGCACCTTGAAGACTGGCATCATCAGGTTCGTAAATGGAGTTGTCTGAGCCTCTGATGGGTCTCTTACCACCAGAGTCTACCGCAAAGGAAGAATCTACAGATTAGGAGAAATAAATAAGTGATACAGATTTTAGTGATACTGCTAAGGATTGAGAGATAAGGACTCACGAGATGGAGAACCAATAAAACATGGAGTATCTCGCTGAAGACAATTTAGTCCTGAAGGCAAAATACTAGGAACAAAACAGACCGTTCAATCACATGGTGAATAAAGTGTTCTGCAGATATGATGGGCAACTAAATGAAGCAATAGAAAAAAAACCTGTTGTTCGAGTTATCTATCCCAAAGTTGTTCCACACCAAATTCCTAAAAGAAATGCCATTCAGACAGTTAGGTCACAAACTGCCATGTTCATGAAAGTTTGTGGTTTCACATTCCAGATTGAAAATGCAACAGGCATGCGTTGATTTGTGTGCCTTCTAAATGGGAATTTGAAGAGAAAAACCTACACTTGTAAATTATTCATGTTGACCCAGGAAGGGTATCTTCCTGAGAGCCTATTGTATGACAAGTCACTGCAAAGACAGATGGCACACATGTTGATCAAAAGGAAGAAGAAAAAAAGAAGACCAGGACACATCCAATCTTTCAAGTTCGACATATTTGCGGACATACATGCTGTCAGTATGAAACAGAAAAAAAAATTAAAATGAAGGAAGGAAACAGCTCACATAGTAGTAAGTGAAGGGCAAATCATATCTGGTGAGCTCCCAGAGAGGTTATTGCTCCCAAGAAATCTGATTCATATGAACTTTAGTTTGGGAAAATGAAAATAATAATTTAAATAGGACTGCCGAAAACATTAGATTCTATAAATATATCCTTACAGGAAAACGAGGTTATTCATTTCAGGTTCAGAAAGGGTTGGAGAAACTTTGCCTGTGATGCTGTTAAAACTCAAGTCCCTGCTTCAACCAGAACGTACAAAGAGCTTTTAAAACAAACATACATTACTCTAAGCTATACAGTAGATGTTCTAAAAAAAACTACACAGTAGATTCCAAACACTTTCTCAGTAATGTTAAACTCGTAATTTTTGTCCAAAATTGCTTACAGATAATTGAGGAAAACAATTTTTGAGAAGTCCACTGAAGCAAGGTTGTCAGATATCCTGGAGTTTCTCAGAACTCTGTAGGAAGAGAATAAAGAGGCTTAGGATTATCACACATATGCTTAGACATCCAAAGTTGTGCCCCGCCCCTCGCGTCGCCCCCGCGGGCGACCCGGGGGGAAAACCCTAGCCGCCGCCCCTCGAGTCTTCTCCTCCTCTCTCCCTCCTCGCCGCCGTCCGCAGTGCCACCGGGCGAAGCCTGGCCGGCTGGGCGGCGGCGGGGCTTCTCCCCATCCTCTCCGTCTTGGCTGGCGCGGGACAGCGGGATACAGAGGAACGCCGGGCGAACGTGGGGTCCGGCGGCGCGGCGGGCGGGTCTCCCATCGGCGTCGTGCGCGGCGCGGCGGTGGCGACCTGCGTGTCGTGAGGTGGAGGCTGCGTTGGCCTGACCGGTGGTCGCGGGTGCCGCCGGATCCAGATCGGATCCATCTGGATCCTATCTTCGGACTCCGTCGGCCGCCGCGGGGTGGTGATGATCGTCGCTGGCCACGTCGGATCGTTGGATTTGGCGTCTGGAGATCTACGAGGAGTTCCTCTCGATCCTCCTTTCTGGTGGGTTGAACCCCATGGCTCTTTCATCTTCGCGGGTTTCGGATCGTGGCTTGCCGGATCCGGAGTACACGGAGGTTTGGTGGCATAGGATGGGGACCGGAGGAAACTTTGGTCGGCGTGTTCGGCCCGGCATCGGCGACGTCACTTGACGCCGTTACCCTTCCTGGAGGCGAAGCCGAGGTCCCCCCTATCCACCCCCGAACCCCTCCCGGACGAAAGTCCAAAATTCAGTCTGGATTGGGCGGCGGCGGCGTCCTGCGTGTCGTATCCTCCATGGAGGCGCCGTCTTGGGAGGAACTGCTGTTCGGGGGAGAGATGTTGTGGATGGTGAGCTCCGAGTAGCTCCAGCAGTGGCGATGGTGTGGAGGTTGCCAGGTGGTGCGCCGTTGTATCTACCGCGTCATTGACGACGAGTGTTGGCGGCATGGTGCAACTGCATATCGACGACGGATGCGGCGGATGGACGAGTGCAGGGTGGTCGAGCTGTCTGGCGCCATGGTGGCGTCGACGGCAGGCCTGGCAAGGTCTGTGCGTCAGTACCTGCTCTGGAGATGGATCGATGGAAGAAGGCGGCGGCAGCCTCGGTGAGTGCGCCGGACCGGTGTGTGACCCAGTCCTGGTATGTGGCTAGGATGGGGTATCCGGCATTAGATGTTAGGGTTTGGTGCGATGTCTGTTTGGTATTAGGCTCGGACATTCGGCACCACTGCTTCAAGGGGATAGGAGTAGCGACAGATGTTGCCTAGATGGTGGCTTTAGGCTTACTGATGTACTACTTTGTAAGGTCTTTTGTGCTTAATAATTAATAAAGTGGCCGTATGCATCGTCCAGATGCAGAGGCTGGGGGTGCATCCTCCTTTTCTAAAAAAAAAAGACATCCAAAGTTGTGAAGTGCAAACTAATAAAAAATTGTTAAATAACAAACTATGTCACCATACAGAGTACTCAATGATGTCATGTTAGCCAGAAAAGCCAATGAAGACACCTCTCCCGTAAAATCACCTATTCGCCTTCACAATATAAAAGTTAGTAAAGAACAAGCCCGATTTTTGCACTAAGTGCACAACAGCTGTCACCAAATCTAAAGTAGGAAGAACATACAAATTTCTCAAGTTGACAAGATTAGAAAAACTTGCAGGAATGGGGCCGTCAAAGTTATTTCCATGGAGTCTCCTGCATTGACACATACATCTAATTAGCAGAGAAAAGAATCAACTCCTTTACAATTTTTGAAAGCGAACTCTAAAATTTGATACAATAGTAGTAGAATGATCTTTTTTTTATAGGAAAAACAGTAACTTCAGTCCTATCATGAACATTGAAAACATATGTGGATCATTTCTTGGCTCGGTTTCATCATTTTCATCTACAAATTCTTCATGTGATGTCTTACAGATCCGTCAAATTGGATAAGCTTCCAATGTAATCAGGTATCTTCCCAGTAAGCTCATTATCTGATGCCCATCTGAGCAGATAAGAACGAAGTTAATACGCTGACTGTGCCGTAATGACTTTATAACAGATAGAAAGTATGATAAGAGAATTTACAGGACTTTCAGGTTCTTAAGTTTGGAAAAGGTAGATGGCAGCTCTCCACTTAAACCACAACTATTGATATACCTGAAATTGAAAGAGTGAAATGGTTATGCTGAGTTTTGGTACATTGGTCTTACAAGGAAAAACAGGTTAAGCAGAACCAAGACATACATTTGCTCAAGTTTGCTCAAGTTTTCTACTACTTCAGGGAGTGGACCGACGAACTTATTTGTGCTAATGGCCCTGAAACATAAGGAAATGCAGGTTCAGAAAATACAAATATGACACAATTGGTGCTTCCTTTACGGAGCCTATATTTTTTTACTTTTCACGCTAACTTCCAGAAGCAACAAGATTCTGAGCATCATCACAAATAAAGTGAACCAATGGATCAAAGTGGCTACAATATTTTTGTGTTGGATTTGAATTTCCAAAATAACAAGAGATGTATTCTCTTACATCGCAACGAGATTCTCGAGGTTACCCAGCTCCCTCGGTAGAACTCCAGTTAATGCATTGGTTCCCAAAGCTCTTGCAAATTTGAAAAGAAAACAGGGCAAGTTATGCACTACACGAGATACCACGTAATAGTACTACCATTTACATTTAAATGCTTCAGAGAAACACAAACTGTAATTCTTACAGATACTGCAACCGAGTCAACTTTCCAAGAAATGCTGGCAAAGATCCAGTTAAGTAATTCTTCCCTAAATACCTGAAAGTGTGTCAGATAACCAATGTAAAACTAATGTTTCCAAACTTGCATCTGCAGAAACTCTTATTGGATGGCAGGTATCAGCATTTAATTCGTATAGGCCTTGGAAATTAAAAGCAACTAAAACTACCATGCTGCCAAATGATATGTAACATAAATGTTATCACATGGACTAGTATAAAAGTAGCAGGAGCCTATTTTGAGTTAAACTGCATGTTTCTAGCTATTGAAAAGTATATATATATATATATATATCGATTGAAAATAACATGTAAATGAAGGAAAGGACATCTGAAAACCAAACACATCAATAGAAGTGACACCTACTAAAAGAGGCAGAACTAAGCAACAGTATATTTATGCACAGTATAAAACATGAATACTCTTTTCGCACCATTCTAACTTATAGGTGTAAGACCCTGAGCACATGGTCTATGAAAACATACTCTATTTTCTCTCTTCACTACCAGAATAACTGCAGATGCTGACGGCCAATCTATGCCGACGGCCCCCGTCGGCATAGATGGGTGTATCCCGACGGCCAAGGTCAAGCCGTCGGCATATATCCATCTATGCCGACGGGGGCCGTCGGCATAGGTCGGCCGTCGGCATCGCAAAACATATGCCTACGGAGGCCGTCGGCATACGGGCGGTCGTCGGCATATCCTGTGGGCCCGGCTACCCGGGCGGCGACGGTCGTTTGAAGGCGTGACGCCTACGCCGACGGGCTAACGGTGGCCGTCGGCATGGCTATGCTGACGGCAAGGCCGTCGACATAGGTATGCCCACGTCATCGATCCGCGTGGTCCCCCACGTCACCGATCCGAGCCGCTCGCCGGTCCGTGGGGTGGCATATCTATGTCGACGGCCTTGCCGTCGGCATAGACCTGGCCCATGGCCCTTGCCTCGTCATCGATCCGTGCCCTATGCCACGTCATCGATCCAGGGCTCTACCGTTCCATGGCCGTAGCTATGCCGACGGCATTGCCGTAGGCATATATTTCTAATAATTTTTTAATATTTTATTTATTTTCTCTTTTTTCCTTTTTACTTTTTTTCCAAAACTAATTTGATTAACTTAAATGTGTCTTATGTACAGAAAACATATCTCGATTATATATATATTGATTGCCCCCCCTCACGGGCGTCGCTTCCGTCGTGTCACGGAGAGGGGAGATGGGACGGGGTACCTGGGGGGGGTAGCAATACCGCCAGGTGTTGTGGTGGGCCCTCCTACGCTTGTGGAAGCGTGGTGGCAGGCGCAGGCACCCGGCACGCGGCTCTGGGGTGTGCCCCCCTCACAGGCGTCGCTGCCGCCGTGTCCCGGAGGGGGGAAACGACCACGTCGGCATGACACGGAGGGAATCTTGGGGTGGGTTGGGCCGGGACGGTGTTCGGGGGTGTAGCTATGGGCTGGGCTATGACAACCAGGTGAAAAGGTCCACCGGTCAAACCCCGTCCGGCGAAAGTCAAAGGGGTATATTCGGCGGGGTCGTCTTTGTCAGGGTTAGAGGATGGGGTACCTGGGGAGGGTGGGTAACAATGCCGCCAGTTTTCGGTGGGCCCTCCTACGCTGTGTGAAGCGTGGTGGCAGGCACAGGCACCCGGCCCGCGCGGCTCCGGGGTGTGCCCCCCCTCACGGGGCTTCCGCCATGTCCGGAAGGGGGAAACGGCCACGTCGGCATGACACGGAGGGAATCTTGGGGTGGGTTGGGCCGGGACTTTGTTCGGGGGTGTAGCTGTGGGCTGGGCTATGACAACCAGGTGAAAAGGTCCACCGGTCAAACCCCGTCCGGTGAATTCAAGGGGGTAGATCCGGCGGTCGTCTGTGTCAGGGTTAGACGGCCGGGGTTCCTGGGGGGTTGCATGCCGCCGTGTTGTGGTGGTGGGCCCTCCTACGCTTGTGGAAGCGTGGTGGCAGGCGCAGGCACCCGCACACCGGCTCCGGGGTGTGCCCCCCCTCACGAGCGTCGCTGCCGCCGTGTCCCGAGGGGGAAAATGCCCACGTCGGCATGACACGAAGGGAATCTTGGGGTGGGTTGGGCCAGGACGGTGTTCGGGGGGTGTAGCTATGGGCCGGGCTATGACAACCAGGTGAAAAGGTCCCCGGTTTAAACCCCGTCCGCGAAAGTCAAAGGGGTAGATCCGGCGGTCGTCTGTGTCAGGCTAGACGGGACGGGATACCTGGGGGTTGCAATGCCGCCAGGTGTTTTGCGGTGGCCCTCCTACGCTTGTGAACGTGGTGGCAGGCGCAGGCACCCGGTACGCGGCTCCGGGGTGTGCCTCCCCCTCACGGGCGTCGCTGCCGCCGTGTCCCGGAGGGGAGAAACGGCCACGTCGGCATGACACGAGGGAATCTTGGGAGGGGTTGCGCCGGGACGGTGTTCGGGGGTGTAGCTATGGGCTGGGCTATGACACCAGGTGAAAGGTCCACCGGTCAAACCCCGTCCGGCGAAAGTCAAAGGGGTAGATCCGGCGGTCGTCTGTGTCAGGGTTAGACGGGAACGGGGTACCTGGGGGGTAGCAATGCCGCCAGGTGTTGCGGTGGGCCTCCTACGCTAGTGGAAGCGTGTGGCAGGCGCAGGCACCCAGCACGCGGCTCCGGGGTGTGCCACCCCTCACGGCGTCGCTGCCGCTCCTCCCGGAGGGGAAACGGCCACGTCGGCATGAACACGGAGGGAATCTTGGGGTGGGTTGGGCCGGGACGGTGTACGGGGTGTAGCTATGGGCTGGGGCTATGACAAGAGGGTGAAAAGGTCCACCGGTCAAACCCCGTCCGGCGAAAGTCAAAGGGTAGATCCGCGGTCGTCTGTGTCAGGTTAGACGGGACGTGGTACGCTGGGGGGTAGCAATTCCGCCGGTGTTGCGGTGGGCCCTCCTACGCTTGTGGAAGCATGGTGGCAGGTGCAGGCACCCGGCACGCGGCTTCGGGTTGTGCCCCCCTCACGGGCGTCGTTGCCGCCGTGTCCCGGAGGGGGGAAACGGCCACGTCGGCATGACACGGAGGGAATCTTGGGGTGGGTTGGGCCAGGACGGTGTTCGCGGGTGTAGCTATGGGCTGGGCTATGACAACAAGGTGAAAAGGTCCACCGGTCAAACCACGTCCGACGAAAGTCAATGGGGTAGATCCGGCAGTCGTCTGTGTCAAGGTTAGACGGGACGGGGTACCTGGGGGGTAGCAATGCCGCCAGGTGTTGCGGTGGGCCCTCCTATGCTTGTGGAAGCGTCGTGGCAGGCGCAGGCACCCGACACGTGGCTCCGGGGTGTGCCCCCCCCCCCCCACGCACGCGGAGGGGGAAACGGCCACCACAGCTTACACACGGCAAACTAAAAATTTGTAATAATTGAATTTATAAAAAACACCGGCATCCATCATGGAAAACGGACTATCACGGTGAAACCTTCAGTGCCCGAGGACCGGCCGGCCACTGAAAGTTTCACCGTAATTGTCCGTTTTCTTAACAGAAGTCTAATGAATACCGGAGCTGACATCGTCTAGATTAGCCAACTATTTAAACTGGTCATGTTGTTTGTCTTTTGGCGAGGTGGGACTATACTTTGAAGTTTGCTAAGTCACACATATGCCGACGGTAAAGCCATCGGCATAGGCCTCGTATCGCCGTCGGCATATGTGAACCTTATCCACTTCGCTCGCTTCCGCTGACATGTGGGCCGAGGCTATGCCGAAGCCGTCGGCATAGGGCCACCATATCCACTCGACGGGCCTCCTCCTCCACTCATTTCTCTCCCTCTCCCCCTATCGCACCCGCCGCTGCCACCCTCTCACCGCTGCCGCCCACCACCTCTGCCGTCCTCTCTGCCCGCCCTGAGCCCGCCCCGCCGCCTGCCCTGACCCCGCGTCGGCCGCCCCGACCCCCGCGCCCGACGCCCCAACCCGCCCCCGCCCCCACGCCGCTCGCCCCCGAGCCCGTCGGCGCCCGCCCAGCCCCTTAATACAGGTTGACGCGCACAAACGGCACGTCGCCGCCCGCCTCGACCCCGCGCCGGCCGCCCCGAGCACATCGCCGCCCGCCCCGACCCCGCGCCGGCCACCCCGAGCACGTCGCCGCCCGCCCCGACCCCGTGCTGCCTGGCCTGAGCCCGCGCCGTCTGCCCCAACCCCGGCCAGCCGGCCCTCCTCGTCTTGCTCGGCTGCTACTTCGGCCGGCGTCCTCGGCTGCAGCTCCGGCCGGCTCCTCTTCTTCTCCGGCCGGCGTCAAGTGCTGCAGCTCACCGTCCCCTGCCCGGGCTCGATCTCCTCTTCGAAGGTGATTTTTTTTATGTATTTTCTTTTATTTTATTTTTAGTAATTTTGTAGCTAGATGGTTAGATAGGTAGTTAGATAGATAGTTAGATAGGTAGTTAGATAGATAGTTAGATAGTTAGATAGATAGTTAGATAGGTAGTAAAAATATGGAACCGGCATCCCCCTTTAGGCATTTTTTCTGTTTTTTAATTAGATAGAAAGTTAGATAGGTAGAATTTATTTGGTATTTAGAATGTAAGAAATAATTATATGAAGCATATCTTACAATTTGAGATGTTGTTAAAATGCTATATATGTGGTTCAATGAGATGCTATATATTGCATATCTTGCAAAAAAAATTGGTTCGATGAGATGAATCAATGATGATGACGAATAGATGATAATGATGATGATGAATATGTGATGACGATGATGAATATATTGTTAATGTTGTTAGTTTTTTTGCCTACATGATGCAAAAATAAATGAATGCATGTTCAAATGTTTTAAATATGCTCTATGAGTTGTGATGTTCTAAACTTTTGTCTCGATGGAATTTAAAGTCTTTGTGGTGTCGCATTTCATCGGAGTGACAGTCGTCCGACGCGTTGGTCCCTGAGCATCCCTCTGCTGTTCGACTACTTCCCCTACAGCCGAGGGTGAGCTACAAATCCATCTCCTCCATCTTTTTCATGTCACTAGATTTTCTTTTCTCGTCAAGTCGCGTAACCTAGGCGTCTCCCGTACGAAAGGGTTGCATCAATAAATATGCATTCAATTGCATATTTATCACCGCAGCTCTTTCGGATTGTCCAGCGTTTTCCACGGACAGCCCGAGGATGTGTAGATTGGGTACGTTCTTCATGTTCTACCCCGTTCCGAGACAAGATTTCGTCGGCGCCTTCCCATTGTTCTCCGAAGCACATTCTCTCGGCTATTTGCCGAGACGTGTATCTGGAGAACAGTGGGGAGGTGCTGCCGAAATTTTATCTCGGAACGGGGTATAATGGAGAACATACTCAATCTACACATCCTCGGGTGGGATTAGGACCCATCTTTACCTATTAGAGATGTAGGTGGATTCAACGCGGTAGAAAATGAAATTTTGATGTGATTAATTTAAATAAATCCTTAATTTAGTTGTGTGACTCCCAATAAAGCAGATGATGGCAGATAATCAGTGGATGTACAGTGGTTTTATCCGTCGGAATCGAGTAACATCAGAGTGGATCGCGAAAACCGATGTGTATTTGAAGGAGATATTCCGTAGTCCAATGAGAATTATCCCACCATGCCCCTGTGCGAGATGTGCCAGACGTCACCGTAGAAATCAGAAGGACATGACTGATCACCTTCGCACGCACGGATATATGCCAAACTTTGACATGCCGCCGATAAACTTAGCGGAGCAGGACCGTGGTAGAGAGGAGGTGATGCGACAACGCATCGATGGTTATGCGGACAACGGGGTCAGGGACATGCTAGATGATGTCACTGCTGCAGAAACGGCACATGCGACACCTTCAGAGAATGAACCGGAGGAGCCGGAGGCAACCGCAAAGGCCTTCTTGGAGGTCTTGGCCTCGTCGAAGAAACCTCTTTATGCGGGTGCGAAAATATCTCAGCTGGATGCCATCTCGCAACTGATTGCAGTCAAGGCTGAGTACGGCTGTAGCCAGAAATGCTTCGAAGCATTCCTGGAAGTATGGGCTAACAGCCTCCCTGAGGGTCATGAACTGCCGAAAAGCATGTATGCTACAAAGAAAATCATGAAGGCACTCTCTATGGATTATGAGAAAATAGATGTTTGCCCGAAGAATTGTCTTTTGTTTAGGCATGAGTATGCGGATGACAAGTACTGTAGGGAGTGCGGTTCGTCTCGGTACCGTGAGATGGTCGGTGAGGATGGTGAGAAAAAGTAGCTAGCCATCCCCGCTAAGGTTCTTCGGTATCTCCATTTCATAGAAAGACTGCAGCGCCTTTTCATCACGGAGGAGTCTGCCAAAATGATGAAGTGGCACAAGGAAGGTATAAGGTACAATCCAAATAAAATCGTACATCCATCGGAAGGCGAAGCATGGAAGTCGTTCGATGAAGAATACCCCGAGGAAGCAGCCGAGACTGGGAATGTCAGAATAACCGTATCGGGTGATGGGTTCAATCCATATGGTATGTCGTCCAATTCATATAGCTGCTGGCCCGTGTTTGTAATTCCGCTCAATCTCTCTCCCGGTGCCCTGAAACGTAAGGAAATGCAGGTTCAGAAAATACAAATATGACACAATTGGTGCTTCCTTTACGGAGCCTATATTTTTTTACTTTTCACGCTAACTTCCAGAAGCAACAAGATTCTGAGCATCATCACAAATAAAATGAACCAATGGATCAAAGTGGCTACAATATTTTTGTGCTGGATTTGAATTTCCAAAATAACAAGAGATGTATTCTCTTACATCGCAACGAGATTCTCGAGGTTACCCAGCTCCCTCGGTAGAACTCCAGTTAATGCATTGGTTCCCAAAGCTCTTGCAAATTTGAAAAGAAAACAGGGCAAGTTATGCACTACACGAGATACCACGTAATAGTACTACCATTTACATTTAAATGCTTCAGAGAAACACAAACTGTAATTCTTACAGATACTGCAACCGAGTCAACTTTCCAAGAAATGCCGGCAAAGATCCAGTTAAGTAATTCTGAACTAAATACCTGAAAGTGTGTCAGATAACCAATGTAAAACTAATGTTTCCAAACTTGCATCTGCAGAAACTCTTATTGGATGGCAGGCATCAGCATTTAATTCGTATAGGCCTTGGAAATTAAAAGCAACTAAAACTACCATGCTGCCAAATGATATGTAACATAAATGTTATCACATGGACTAGTATAAAAGTAGCAGGAGCCCGTTTTGAGTTAAACTGCATGTTTCTAGCTATTGGAAAGTATATATATATATCGATTGAAAATAACATGTAAATGAAGGAAAGGACATCTGAAAACCAAACACATCAATAGAAGTGACACCTACTAAAAGAGGCAGAACTAAGCAACAGTATATTTATGCACGGTATAAAACATGAATACTCTTTTCGCACCATTCTAACTTATAGGTGTAAGACCCTGAGCACATGGTCTATGAAAACATACTCTATTTTCTCTCTTCACTACCAGAATAACTGCAGATGCTGACGGCCAAATCTATGCCGACGGCCCCCGTCGGCATAGATGGGTGTATCCCGACGGCCAAGGTCAAGCCGTCAGCATATATCCATCTATGCCGACGGGGGCCGTCGGCATAGGTCGGCCGTCGGCATCGCAAAAAATATGCCTACGGCGGCCGGCGGCATATGGGCGGTCGTCGACATATCCTGTGGGCCCGGCTACCCGGGCGGCGACGGCCGTTCGATGGCGTGACGCCTACGCCGACGGGCTAACGGTGGCCGTCGGCATGGCTATGCCGACGGCAAGGCCGTCGACATAGGTATGCCCACATCATCGATCCGCGTGGTCCCCCACGTCACCGATCCGAGCCGCTCGCCGGTCTGTGGGGTGGCATATCTATGCCGACGGCCTTGCCGTAGGCATAGACCTGGCCCATGGCCCCTGCCACATCATCGATACGCGCCCTATGCCACGTCATCGGTCCAGGGCTCTACCGTTCCGTGGCCGTAGCTATGCGGACGGCATTGCCGTAGGCATATATTTCTAATAATTTTTTAATATTTTATTTATTATCTCTTTTTTCCTTTTTATTTTTTTCTAAAACTAATTTGATTAACTTAAATGTGCCTTATGTATAGAAAACATATCTCGATTATATATATATATATATCGATTGCCCCCCCTCATGGGCGTTGCTTCCGTCATGTCACGGAGAGGGGAGATGGGACGGGGTACCTGGGGGGGTAGCAATGCCGCCAGGTGTTGCGGTGGGCCCTCCTACAATTGTGGAAGCGAGGTGGCAGGCGCAAGCACCTGGCACGCGGCTCCGGGGTGTGCCCCTCCCCCCTCACAGGCGTCGCTGCCGCCGTGTCCCGGAGGGGGGAAACGACCATGTCCTCATGACACGGAGGGAATCTTGGGGTGGGTTGGGCCGGGACGGTGTTCGGGGGTGTAGCTATGGGCTGGGCTATGACAACCAGGTGAAAAGGTCCACCGGTCAAACCCCGTCCGGCGAAAGTTAAAGGGGTAGATCCGGCGGTCGTCTGTGTTAGGGTTAGACGGGACGGGGTACCTGGGGGTAGCAATGCCGCCTGGTGTCGCGGTGGGCCCTCCTACGCTTGTGGAAGCGTGGTGGCAGGCGCTCGGGGGGGGGTGGGGGGGGGCATACCCGGAGCCCACTGCGGGTGCCTGCGCCTGCCACCACGCTTCCACAAGCATAGGAGTGCCCACCGCAACACCTGGCGGCATTGCTACCCCCCTAGTGTACCCCGTCCCTTCAACCCTGACACAAGACGACCGCCGGATCTACCCCTTGACTTTCATCGGACGGGTTTGACCGGTGGACCTTTTCACCTCGTTGTCATAACCCACCCCATAGCTCCACCCCGACACACCGTCCCGGCCCAACCCACCCCAAGATTCCCTCCTGTCATGCCGACGTGGCCGTTTCCTCCCCCTCCAGGACACGGCGGCACGACGCCCGTGAGGGGGGGGGGGCACACCCCGGAGCCGCGTGCCGGGTGCCTGCCCATGCCACCATGCTTCCACAAGCGTAGGAGGGCCCCACCGCACACACCTAGCGGCATTGCTACCCCCCCAGGTACCTCGTCCCGTCTAACCCACACACAGACGACCGCCAGATCTACCCCTTTGACTTTCGACGGACGGGGTTTGACCGGTAGACCTTTTCACCTGGTTTGTCATAGCCCAGCCCATAGCTACACCCCCGAACACCGTCCCGGCCCAACCCACCCCAAGTTCCCTCCGTGTCATGCCGACGTGGACGTTTCCCTCCTCCGGGCACGCGGCGCGATGCCCGTGAGGGAAGGCACACCCCGGAGCCGCCGGTACCGGGTGCCTGCGCCTGCCACCACGCTTCCACAAGCGTGGAGGGCCCAACCCAACACCTGCGGCATTGCTACACTCCCCCAGGTATCCCGTCCCGTTCTAACCCAACACAGACACCGCCGGATCTACCCCTTTGACTTTCCCCGAAGGGGTTTGACCGGTGGACCTTTTCACCTGGTTGTCATAGCCCGCCCATAGCTACACCCCCGAACACCGTCCCGGCCCAACCCACCCAAGATTCCCTTTGTGTCATGCCGAGCCACGTGGCCGTTTCCCCTCCTCCGGACACGGCGGCAGCGACGCCCGTAGGGGGGGGGCCACACCCGGAGAGCGTGCCTGGTCCTGCGCCTTCCCACCACGCTTCCACAAGCGTTGGATGGCCCCCGCAACACCTGGCGGCTTGCTACCCTACCCCCCCAGGAACCCGTCCGTCTACCCTGACACCTACCAGACGACCGCCGGATCTACCCTTTGACTTTCGCCGGACGGGGTTTGACCGGTGGACCTTTTCACCTGGTTGCATAGCCCAGCCATAACTATAACTACACCCCGAACACCGTCCGGCCCAACCCCCCCAGATTCCCTCGTGTCATGCCGACGTAGCCATTTCCCCCCTCCGGGAGCGGCGGGAGCGCGGCCCGTGAGGGGGGGCACACCCCGAGCCGCGTTGCGGGTGCCTGCGCCTGCCACCAGCGCATCTTCCACAAGCGTAGAGGGCCCACCGCAACACCTGGCGCATTGCTACCCTCCCAGGTACCCCCCGTCCTGTCAACCCTGACACAAGACGACCGCCGGATTACCCTTTTGACTTTCGCCGGACGGGGTTTGACCGTGGACCTTTTCACCTGGTTGTCATAGCCCAGCCCATAGCTATACCCCCGAACACCTCCCGGCCCAACCGCACCCCAGATTCCCTCCGTGTCATGCCGACGTGGCCGTTTCCCCCCTCGGGACACGGCGGCAGCGACGCCGTGAGGGGGGCACACCCGGAGCCGCGTGCAGGGTGCCTGCGCCTGCCACCACGCTTCCACAAGCTAGGAGGGCCCACCGCACCATCTGGCGGCATTGCTACCCCCCAGGTACCTCCGTCCCTCTAACCCTGACACAGACGACCGCCGGATTCACCCCTTTGACTTTAGCCGGACGGGGTTTGACCGGTGGACCTTTCACCTGGTTGTCATAGCCCAGCCCTAGCTACAACCCCGAACACCGTCACCGGCCCAACCCACCCAAGATTCCCTCCGTGTCATGCCAACGTGGCCGTTTCCCCCCTCCGGGACACGGCGGCAGCGACGCCCGTGAGGGAGGCACACCCCGAGCTGCGTACAGTGCCTGCGCCTGCCCCATGCTTCCACAGCGTAGGAGGGCCCACCGCAACACCTGCGGCATTGCTAACCCCACCAGGTATCCTCCTGTCTACACTGACACAGACGACCGCCGGATCTACCCTTTGACTTTCGCCGGACGGGGTTTGACGGTGGACCTTTTCACCTGGTTGTCAGAGCCCGCCCATAACTACACCCCCGAACACCGTCCCGGCCCAACCCACCCAGATTCCCTTGTGTCATGCCGACGTAGCCGTTTCCCCCTCCGGAGAGGGCGGGAGCGACGCCCGTGAGGGGGGGCCACCCCAGAGCCGCATGCTGGTTGCCGCGCCTGCACCACGCTTCCACAAGCGTAGGAGGGCCCACCGCAACACCTGGCGGCATTGCTACCCTCCTGGACCCAGACTCCTCCTCGTCTAACCCTGACAAAACGACCGCCGGATCTACCCTTTGACTTTCGCCGGACGGGTTTGACCGGTGGACCTTTTCACACCTGGTTGTCATAACCCAGCCCATAGCTATACCCCCGAACACCGTCCCGGCCCAACCACACCCAAGATTCCCTTCCGTGTCATGCCGACGTGGCCGTTTACCCCTCCGGGTCACGGCGGCAGCGACGCCTCGTGAGGGGGCACACCCCGGAGCCTGCGTGCCGGGTGCCTGCCTCGGCCACCACGCTTCCCAACGATAGGAGGGCCCACCGCAACACCTGGCGGCATTGCTACCCCACCCCCCCAGGTACCCGTTCCCATCTAACCCTGACACAGACGACCGCCGGATCTACACCCTTTGACTTTCGCCGACGAGGTTCGACCGGTGGACCTTTTCACCTGTTTGTCATAGCCCAGCCCATAGCTACACCACACCCGAACACCGTCCCGGCCCAACCCCCCCAAGATTCCCTCCGTGTCATGCCGACGTGGTCGTTTTCCCCCCTCCGGACAAGGTGGCACGCGCCCCGTGAGGGGGCACACCCCGGAGTTGCGTACCAGGTGCCTGCGCCTGCCACCATGCTTCCACAAGCGTAGGAGGGCCCACCCAACACCTGGCGGCATTGCATACCCCCCAGGTATCCCGTCCTGTCTAACACTGACACAGACGACCGCCGGATCTACCCCTTTGACTTTTGCCGGACGGGTTTGACCGGTGGACCTTTTCACCTGGTTTCATAGCCCAGCCATAGCTACCCCCCGAACACCGTCCCGGCCCAACCCACCCAAAGATTCCTCGTGTCATGTCGACGTGGCCGTTTCCTCCCCTCGGGACACGCGCAGCGACGCCCGTGAGGGGGCACACCCCGGAGCCGCGTGCGGTGCTGCCTGCCACCACGTTCCTCACAGCGTAGGAGGGACACCGCAACACTGGCGGCATTGCTACCCCCCCACTAGGAACCCATCCCGTCAACCCTGACACAGACGACCGCCGGATTCTACCCTTTGACTTTCGCCGACGGGTTTGACCGGTGGACCTTTCACCTGGTTGTCATAGCCCAGCCCATAGCTACACCCCCGAGCACCGTCCCGGCCCAACCCACCCCAAGACTCCCTCCGTGTCATGCCGACGTGGCCGTTTCCCCCCTCTGGGACATGGCGGCAGCGACGCCCATGAGATGGGGCACACCCCGGAGCCGCGTGCCGATTGCCTGCGCCTGCCACCACGATTCGACAAGCGTAGGAGGGCCCACCGCAACACCTGGCGGCATTGCTTCCCCCCATGGTACCCCGTCCCGTTTAACCCTGACAAAGACGACCGCCGGATCTACCCCTTTGACTTTCGCCGGACGGGGTTTGACCGGTGGACCTTTTCACCTGGTTGTCATAGCCCAGCCTATAGCTATACCCCCGAACACCGTCCCGGCGCAACCCACCCCAAGATTCCCTCCGTGTCATGCCGACGTGGCCGTTTCCCCCCTCCGGACACGGCGGCAGCGACGCCCGTGATTGGGGCACACCCCGGAGCCGCGTGCCGGGTGCCTGCGCCGGCACCATGCTTCCACAAGCTAGGAGGCCCACCGCAACACCTGGCGGATTGCTACCCCACCCATACCCCATCCCATCTAACCCTACACAGACGACGCGCCGGATCTACCCCTTTGACTTTCGCGGACAGGGTTCCGACGGTGGACCTTTTCACCTGGTTGTCATAGCCCAGCCCATAGCTACAGCCCGAACACATGCCCGGCCCAACCCACCACAAGATTCCCTCCGTGTCATGCCGACGTGGCCGTTTCCCCCCTCGGGACACGGCGGCAGCGAACGCTCATGAGGGGAGGCACACCCCGGACCGCGTACTAGTGCCCTGCATGCCACCACGCTTCCACAAGCGTAGGAGGGCCCACCCAACACCTGGCGGCACTGCTACCCCCCCAGGTATCCCGTCCCGTCTAACCCTGACACAGCGACGACCGCCGGACATCCCCTTTGACTTTCGCCGGACGGGGTTTGACCGGTGGACCTTTTCACCTGGTTGTCATAGCCCAGCCCATAGCTACACCCCCGAACACCGTCCCGGCCCAACCCCCCCAAGATTCCCTTCGTGTCATGCCGACGTGGCGTTTCCCCTCCCCCTCCGGGACCGCGGCAGCGACGCCCGTGAGGGGGGCGCACACCCCGGCCGCGTGCCGGGTGCCTGCCACCTGCCACCACGCTTCCACAAGCGTAGGAGGGCCACCGCAAACCTGGCGGCATTGCTACCCCCAGGATCCCGTCCCTTCTAACCTGACACAGACGACCGCCGGATCTACCCCTTTGACTCAGCCGGACGGGGTTTGACCGGTGGACCTTTTCACCGGTTGTCATAGCCCACCATAGCTACACCCCGAACACCGTCCCGGCCCAACCCACCCCAAGATTCACTCCGTGTCATGCCGACGTGGCCGTTCCCCCCTCTGAGACAGGCGGCAGCGACGCCCGTGAGGGGGGCACCCCGGCGCGTGCCGGGTGCCGCGCCTGCCCCCACGCTTCCACAAGCGTAGGAGGGGCCACCGCACACCTGGCGCATCTCACCCCACCATGGTACCCACCCCGCTAGGACCCGTCCTCTAACCATGACACAGACGACCGCCGGATCTACCCTTTGACTTTCGCCGGACGGGGTTTGACCGTGGACCTTTTCACCTGGTTGTCATAGCCCAGCCCATAGCTAACCCCCCGAACACCGTCCCGGCCCAACCCACACCAAGATTCCCTCCGTGTCATGCCGACGTGGCCGTTTCCCCCCTCCGGACACGGCGGCACGCCGCCCGTGAGGGGGGCACACCCCGAGCCGCGTGCCGGTGTTCCTGCGCCTGCCACCGAGCTTCCACAAGCGTAGGAGGGCCCACCGCAACACCTGGCGGCATTGCTACCCCCAGGTACCCCGTCCGTCTAACCCTGACACAGACGACCGCCGGATCTAGCCCTTGACTTTATAGGCACCTTGTTGGGATTGACAGGTGGCCCTTGTTCACCAACGTTTTTTTGCATAAGGCCCAGGCCCATCTACAAGAAGACCAAACAGAAATCACGCGTTTCCGATCCGACAGGGGAGGGGAGTAGAGACCAGGAAAGAACGAGAAAAGAGGACAGGCGGCGTGTGGGCGGAAGAGCCCACGGCTATTGTAGGTTCGCGGGCAGAACGGCCCCGGTAGCCGACAGATCCAGAGATATATTCGGGTTCGCACGTTTCAATATGCCAAGGGTGGAGGGGGTGCCTTAAACAGTGGGGGAATAGGGAATTTCCAAGTTGGTATTCCATGTCAGCCGGACGTGCATGTCCCGCTTCCGCCGGGACCGGCAGCAGTCGACGCCCAGTGAGGTTGGGCCACACTCTCCGGAAGCTGTGCCGAGTGCCCTGCGCCTGCACACCGTGCTTCCACAATGTCGGAGGGGCCCACCAACACCTGGCGCATTGTCTACCCCTACCCCCGGTACCCGATTCCGTCTAACCCCTGACACAGAGACCGCCGGATCTAGCCCTTTGACTTTCGCCCGGGTGTTTGACCGGTGGACCTTTTCACCTGGTTTCTGCCCAGCCACTAGCCCCCCTAGCTACACCACCAACACCGTCCCGGCCCAACCCCCCCAGAGATTCCTCCGTGTCATGCGACGTGGCTTTCCCCCCCTCCGGGACACGCGCCAGCGACGCCCGTGAGGGGGGGGGCGCACACCCGAGCCGTGCCGGGTGCCCTCGCTCCACCAGCTTCCACAAGTAGGAGGGCCCCCACACACTGGCGGGCATTGCTACCCACCCCCCACAGGTACCCCATCCGTCTAACCTCTGACCAGACGACCCGCGAATCTAGCCCTTTGACTTTCGCCGGACGGGGTTGACCGGTGGGACCTTTTCACCTGGTTGTCATACCCAGCCCATAGCTACCCCCCGAACACGTCCTCCCAACCCACCAAAATTCCCTTTCTGTCATGCGACGTGGCCGTTTCCCCCCTCCGGACACGCGACGCACGCGACCCCGTGAGGGGGGGGGCACACCCTGGCGCCATGTCCGGTGCCTGCGCCTGCCACCACGACTCTCACACAAGCTGTAGGAGCCCACCACACCTGGCCATTGTACTACCCCCAGGTACCCCTCCCTTCTAACCCTGACACAGACGACCGCCGATCTAGCCCTTTGACTTTCGCCGAGTGGGGTTTGACAGGGACCTTTTCACTGGTTGTCATAGCCAGCCCATAGCTACAACCCCCGAACACCGTCCCCGGCCCCACCCCCCCCAGATTCCTCCGTGTCATGCCGACTGGCCGTTTCCCTCCCCCCCGGGACACGGCGGCACGACGCCCGTGAGGGGGGCTACCCAGAGCCCGTGCCGGGTGCCTCGCTGCCCACGCTTCCACAAGCGTAGAGGGCCCACCGCAACACCTGGCGGCATTGCTACCCCACCCGGTCCCCGTTCCGTCTACCCTGACACAGACCACCGCCGGATCTAGTCCCTTTGACTCGCCGGAGGGGTTTGGGACCGTTGACCTTTTCACCTGGTTGTCATAGCCCAGCACCCATAGCTACACCCCCAAACACCGTCCGGCCAAACCCACCAAGATTCCTCTGTGCATGCCGACGTGGCCTTTCCCCCCTCCGGACCGACGCGCGACGCCCGGTGAGGGGGGGGCACACCCCGGAGCCCGCGTGCCTGGTGCCTGCGCTGCCCCCAACTTCCACAAGCGTAAGCCCACCGCAAACCACCTGGCGGCATTCTCACCCCCCCCGGTACCCCGTCCCTTCTAACCCTGACACATAGACCGCCGGATCTAGCCCTTTGACTTTCGCCGGACGGGTTTGTCACGGTGGACCTTTTCACCTGGTTGTCATAGCCACCCATACTACCCCCGAACAACACGTCCCGGCCCAACCCACCCCAAAATTCCTTCGTGTTCTGCGCGTGCGTTTCCCCCTCCGGGAGGCGGCAGCGACCCCGTGAGGGGGGCACACCCGACCTGCGTGCCGGGTGCCTGCGCCTGCCACCACAAGTGCCTCACACAACCTTCAGCGTAGGGACCACCGCAACACCTGGCGCATTGCTACCGGCCCCCCCATCCGTACCCGTCCGTCTAACCCTGACAGGACGCACCGCCGGATCTAGCCCTTTGACTTTCGCCGGAGGGGTTTGACGGTGGACCTTTTCAACTGGTTGTCATAGCCCAGCCCATAGCTACACCCCCGAACACCGTCCCGGCCCCAACCCACCCCAAGATTCCCTCCGTGTCATGCGACTGGCCGTTTCCCCCCTCCGGGACACGGCGCAGCGAGCCCTTAGGGGGGCCACCCGAGCCCGTGCCGTGGCTGCCTGCCACAGCTTCCACAAGCTTAGGAGGGCCCACCGACACACTGGCTGCCTGCACCCCCACCGTCCCCGTTCGTCTAACCTGACACAGACCCCGCGGATCTAGCCCTTTGACTTTCGGCCGGAGGGGTTTGACCGGTGGACCTTTTCACCTGGTTGTCATGCCCAGCCCATAGCTACACCCCAAACAACCCGTCCCGGCCAACCCACCCAAGATTCCCTCGTGTCATGCCGACTGGCCGTTTCCTCCCCCCTCCGGACACGACGGCACTCGACGCCGTGAGGGGGGGGCACACCGGAGCCGCGTGCCGGGTGCGTTCGCCTTGCACCCGACCCCAGGGACCGCTTCCACACGTATGATCACGTCCCACCGCAACACCTGGCGGCATTGCTATACCCCACCAGGTATCCGTCCTGTCTAACACTGACACAGACGACCGCCGGATCTACCCCTTGACTTTCGCGGGCGGGGTTTGACCGGTGGACCTTTCACTGGTGTCAGAGCCCAGCCATAACTACACCCCCCCGAACACCGTCCGGCCCAACCCACCCCAAGATTCCCTCTGTGTCATGCCGACGTAGCCGTTTCCCCCTCCGGGGATGTCGGGAGCGACGCCCGTGAGGGGGGGCACACCCCAGAGCCGCATGCTGGGTGCCTGCGCCTGCCACCACGCTTCCACAAGCGTAGGAGGGCCCACCGCAACACCTGGCGGCATTGCTACCCTCCTAGGTACCCCGTCCTGTCTAACCCTGACAAAGACGACCGCCGGATCTACCCCTTTGACTTTCGCCGGACGGGGTTTGACCGGTGGACCTTTTCACCTGGTTGTCATAACCCAGCCCATAGCTATACCCCCGAACACCGTCCCGGCCCAACCCACCCCAAGATTCCCTTCGTGTCATGCCGACGTGGCCGTTTACCCCCTCCGGGTCACACGGCGGCAGCGACGCCCGTGAGGGGGGCACACCCCGGAGCCGCGTGCCGGGTGCCTGCGCCGGCCACCACGCTTCCACAAGCATAGGAGGGCCCACCGCAACACCTGGCGGCATTGCTACCCCCCCAGGTACCCCTTCCCATCTAACCCTGACACAGACGACCGCCGGATCTACACCTTTGACTTTCGCCGGACGAGGTTCGACCGGTGGACCTTTTCACCTGGTTGTCATAGCCCAGCCCATAGCTACAACCCCGAACACCGTCCCGGCCCAACCCACCCCAAGATTCCCTCCGTGTCATGCCGACGTGGTCGTTTCCCCCCTCCGGGACAAGGTGGCAGCGACGCCCGTGAGGGGAGGCACACCCCGGAGTTGCGTACCAGGTGCCTGCGCCTGCCACCATGCTTCCACAAGCGTAGGAGGGCCCACCGCAACACCTGGCGGCATTGCTATACCCCCCCAGGTATCCCGTCCTGTCTAACACTGACACAGACGACCGCCGGATCTACCCCTTTGACTTTTGCCGGACGGGGTTTGACCGGTGGACCTTTTCACCTGGTTGTCATAGCCCAGCCCATAGCTACACCCCCGAACACCGTCCCGGCCCAACCCACCCAAAGATTCCGTTCGTGTCATGTCGACGTGGCCGTTTCCCCCCTCCGGGACACGGCGGCAGCGACGCCCGTGAGGGGGGGCACACCCCGGAGCCGCGTGCCAGGTGCCTCCGCCTGCCACCACGCTTCCTCAAGCGTAGGAGGGACCACCGCAACACCTGGCGGCATTGCTACCCCCCAGGAACCCCATCCCGTCTAACCCTGACACAGACGACCGCCGGATCTACCCCTTTGACTTTCGCCGGACGGGTTTGACCGGTGGACCTTTTCACCTGGTTGTCATAGCCCAGCCCATAGCTACACCCCCGAGCACGTCCCGGCCCAACCCCCAAAGACTCCCTCGTGTCATGCGACGTGGCCGTTTCCCCCCTCTGGGAAATGCAGTGGGGCAGCGACGCCCATGAGATGGGCACAACCCGGAGCCGCGTGCCGATGCCTGCGCCTGCCACCACGATTCGACAAGCGTTAGGAGGCCCACCGCAAACACTGGCGGCATTGCTCCCCCATGGTACCCCGTCCGTTTGTAACCCTGACAAAGACGACCGCCGGATTACCCTTTGACTTTCGCCGGACGGGGTTTGGACCGGTGGACCCTTTCACCTGGTTGTCTAGCCCAGCCCTATAGCTATACCCCCGAACCACGTCCCGGCGCAACCCACCCCAAGATTCCCCTCCGTGTCATGCCGACGTGGCCGTTTCCCCCTCCGGGACACGGCGGCAGCGACGCCCGTGATTGGGGCACACCCCGGAGCCGCGTGCCGGGTGCCTGCGCCGGCCACCATGCTTCCACAAGCGTAGGAGGGCCCACCGCAACACCTGGCGGTATTGCTACCCCCCCCAGGTACCCCGTCCCATCTAACCCTGACACAGACGACCGCCGGATCTACCCCTTTGACTTTCGCCGGACAGGGTCCGACCGGTGGACCTTTTCACCTGGTTGTCATAGCCCAGCCCATAACTACAGCCCCGAACACAGTCCCGGCCCAACCCACCACAAGATTCCCTCCGTGTCATGCCGACGTGGCCGTTTCCCCCCTCTGGGACACGGCGGCAGCGACGCTCATGAGGGGAGGCACACCCCGGATCCGCGTACTAGGTGCCTGCGCATGCCACCACGCTTCCACAAGCGTAGGAGGGCCCACCGCAACACCTGGCGGCACTGCTACACCCCCAAGGTATCCCGTCCCGTCTAACCCTGACACAGACGACCGAGGATTCTACCCCTTTGACTTTCGCGGAGGGGTTTGACCGGTGGACCTTTTCACCTGGTTGTCATAGCCAGCCCATAGCTACACCCCCGAACACCGTCCCGGCCCAACCCACCCCAAGATTCCTTCGTGTCATGCCGACGTGGCCGTTTCCCCCCTCCGGGACACGGCGGCAGCGACGCCCGTGAGGGGGGCGCACACCCCGGGGCCGCGTGCCGGGTGCCTGCACCTGCCACCACGCTTCCACAAGCGTAGGAGGGCCCACCGCAACACCTGGCGGCATTGCTACCCCGCCAGGAATCCCGTCCCGTCTAACCCTGACACAGACGACCGCCGGATCTACCCCTTTGACTTAAGCCGGACGGGTTTGACCGGTGGACCTTTTCACCTGGTTGTCATAGCCCAGCCCATAGCTACACCCCCGAACACCGTCCCGGCCCCAACCCACCCAAGATTCCCTCCGTGTCATGCCGACGTGGCGTTCCCCCTCTGAGACATGGGCGAGGCGGCAGCGACCCCGTGAGGGGGGGACCACCCCGGACGCGTGCCGGGTGCCTGCCGCCTGCCACCACGCTTCCACAAGCGTAGGAGGGGCCACCGCAACACGGCGGCACTGCTACCCCCTGGTACCCCGTACGTCTAACCATGACAAAGACGACCGCCGGATCTACCCCTTTGACTTTCGCCGGACGGGGTTTGACCGGGGGAATTTTCACCTGGTTGTCATTGCCCAGCGCCATAGCTATACCCCCGAACACCGTCCCGGCCAACCCACACCAAGATTCCCTCCGTGTCATGCGACGTGGCCGTTTCCCCCTCCGGACACGGAGGGCAGCGACGCCCGTGAGAGGGGGCACACCCCCGGAGCGCGTGCCGGGTTCCTGCGCCTGCCACCGAGCTTCCACAAGCGTAGTAGGGGCCCACCGCAACACCTGGCGGCATTCTACCCACCAGGTACCCCGTCCGTCTAACCCTGACACAGACGACCGCGGATCTAGCCCTTTGACTTTCGCCGGACGGGTTTAACGGTGGACCTTTTCACCTGGTTGTCATAGCCCCAGCCATAGCTACACACCCCGAACACCGTCCGGCCGAAACCACCCAAGATTCATCCGTGTCATGCGGACGTGGTCGTTTCCCCCCTCGGGACACGGCGGGCAGCGACGCCTGTGAGGTGGGGGCACACCCCGGAGCCGGCGTTTGCAGGGTGCCTCCGCACGCGGAGGGGGAAACGGCCACCACAGCTTACACACGGCAAACTAAAAATTTGTAATAATTGAATTTATAAAAAACACCGGCATCCATCATGGAAAACGGACTATCACGGTGAAATCTTCAGTGCCCGGGGATCGGGCCGGCCACTGAAAGTTTCACCGTAATTGGCCATTTTCTTAATAGAAGTCTAATGAATACCGGAGCTGACATCGTCTAGATTAGCCAACTATTTAAACTGGTCATGTTGTTTGTCTTTTGGCGAGGTGGGACTATACTTTGAAGTTTGCTAAGTCACACATATGCCGACGGTAAAGCCGTCGGCATAGGCCTCGTATCGCCGTCGGCATATGTGAACCTTATCCACTCCGCTCGCTTCTGCTGACATGTGGGCCGAGGCTATGCCGAAGCCGTCGGCATAGGGCCACCTTATCCACTCGACGGGCCTCCTCCTCCACTCATTTCTCTCCCTCTCCCCCTATCGCACCCGCCGCTGCCACCCTCTCACCGCCGCCGCCCACCACCTCCGCCGTCCTCTCTGCCCGCCCTAGCCCGCCCCGCCGCCTGCCCCGACCGCGCCGCCGCTCTCCCCGACCCCCACGCCTGACGCCCCGACCCCGCACTGACCCCGCGCCGCTCGCCCCGAGCCTGTCGGCGCCTGCCCCGACCCCGCGTCGCCCACCCCGAGCACGTCGCCGCCCGCCTCGACCCCGCGCCGGCTGCCCCGAGCACTTCGCCGCCCGCCCCGACCCCGCGCTGGCCACCCCGAGCACGTCGTCGCCCGCCCCGACCCTGCGCTGCCCGGCCTGAGCCCGCGCCGTCTGCCCCAACCCCGGCCAGCCGGCCCTCCTCGTCCTGCTCGGCTGCTACTTCGGCCGGCGTCCTCGGCTACAGCTCCGGCCGGCTCCTCTTCTTCTCCGGCCAGCGTCAAGTGCTGCAGCTCACCGTCCCCTGCCCGGGCTCGATCTCCTCTTCGAAGGTGATTTTTTTTATGTATTTTCTTTTATTTTATTTTTAGTAATTTTGTAGCTAGATGGTTAGATAGGTTGTTAGATAGATAGTTAGATAGGTAGTTAGATAGATAGTTAGATAGTTAGATAGATAGTTAGATAGATAGGTAGTAAAAATATGGAACCGGCATCCCCCTTTAGGCATTTTTTCTGTTTTTTTATTAGATAGAAAGTTAGATAGGTAGAATTTATTTGGTATTTAGAATGTAAGAAATAATTATATGAAGCATATCTTACAATTTGAGATGTTTTTAAAATGCTATATATGTGGTTCGGTGAGATGCTATATATTGCATATCTTGCAAAAAAATTTGGTTCGATGAGATGAATCAATGATGATGACGAATAGATGATAATGATGATGATGAATATGTGATGACGATGATGAATATATTGTTAATGTTGTTAGTTTTTTTGCCTACATGATGCAAAAATAAATGAATGCATGTTTAAATGTTTTAAATATGCTCTATGAGTTGTGATGTTCTAAACTTTTGTCGCGATGGAATTTGCAGGCTTTGTGGTGTCGCATTTCAGCGGAGTGACCGTCGTCCGACGCGTTGGTCCCTGAGCATCCCTCTGCTGTTCGACTACTTCCCCTACAGCCGAGGGTGAGCTACAAATCCATCTCCTCCATCTTTTTCATGTCACTAGATTTTCTTTTCTCGTCAAGTCGCGTAACCTAGGCGTCTCCCGTCCGAAAGGGTTGCATCAATAAATATGCATTCAATTGCATATTTATCACCGCAGCTGTTTCGGATTGTTCAGCGTTTTCCACGGACAGCCCGAGGATATGTAGATTGGGTACGTTCTCCATGTTCTACCCCGTTCCGAGACAAGATTTCGTCGGCGCCTTCCCATTGTTCTCCGGAGCACATTCTCTCGGCTATTTGCCGAGACGTGTATCTGGAGAAAAGTGGGGAGGTGCTGCCGAAATTTTGTCTCGGAACGGGGTAGAATGGAGAACATACTCAATCTACACATCCTCGGGTGGGATTAGGACCCATCTTTACCTATTAGAGATGTAGGTGGATTCAACGCGGTAGAAAATGAAATTTTGATGTGATTAATTTAAATGAATCCTTAATTTAGTTGTGTGACTCCCAATAAAGCAGAGGATGGCAGATAATCAGTGGATGTACAGTGGTTTTATCCGTCGAAATCGAGTAACATCAGAGTGGATCGCGAAAACCGATGTGTATTTGAAGGAGATATTCCGTAGTCCAATGAGAATTATCCCACCATGCCCCTGTGCGAGATGTGCCAGATGTCACCGTAGAAATCAGAAGGACATGACTGACCACCTTCGCACGCACGGATATATGCCAAACTTTGACATGCCGCCGATAAACTTAGCGGATCAGGACCGTGGTAGAGAGGAGGTGATGCGACAACGCATCGATGGTTATGCGGACAATGGGGTCAGGGACATGCTAGATGATGTCACTGCTGCAGAAACGGCACATGCGACACCTTCAGAGAATGAACCAGAGGAGCCGGAGGCAACCGCAAAGGCCTTCTTGGAGGTCTTGGCCTCGTCGAAGAAACCTCTTTATGCGGGTGCGAAAATATCTCAGCTGGATGCCATCTCGCAACTGATTGCAGTCAAGGCTGAGTACGGCTGTAGCCAGAAATGCTTCAAAGCATTCCTGGAAGTATGGGCTAACAGCCTCCCTGAGGGTCATGAACTGCCGAAAAGCATGTATGCTACAAAGAAAATCATGAAGGCACTCTCTATGGATTATGAGAAAATAGATGTTTGCCCGAAGAATTGTCTTTTGTTTAGGCACGAGTATGCGGATGACAAGTACTGTAGGGAGTACGGTTCGTCTCGGTACCTTGAGATGGTCGGTGAGGATGGTGAGAAAAAGCAGCTAGCCATCCCCGCTAAGGTTCTTCGGTATCTCCATTTCATAGAAAGACTGCAGCGCCTTTTCATCACGGAGGAGTCTGCCAAAATGATGAAGTGGCACAAGGAAGGTATAAGGTACAATCCAAATAAAATCGTACATCCATCGTAAGGCGAAGCATGGAAGTCGTTCGATGAAGAATACCCCGAGGAAGCAGCCGAGGCTGGGAATGTCAGAATAGCCATATCAGGTGATGGGTTCAATCCATATGGTATGTCGTCCAATCCATACAGCTGCTGGCCCGTGTTTGTAATTCCGCTCAATCTCCCTCTCGGTGCCCTAATGCAACGCAAGACCATGTTCTTGTCGCTCATCATTCCGGGGCCTGAATAACCGGGGAAGCAACTGGGTGTGTTTATGCAGCCGCTGGTGGATGATTTGCACCATTCTTGGTACTTTCCGAGGTTAACATATGACCGGGATCTGCAGAGAAATTTCTTGATGAAAGTTTGGTTGCACTATTGCATGCATGACTTTCCCGGCTATGCTCTATTCTGTGGATAGTGTACAAGTGGGAAGATGCCATGCCCAGTGTGCATGCAGGCTCTGCGAATGATTTGGCTGAGTAAGGGTGGCAAGTATGTAGCCTTTGACCTGCATCGACAGTTCCTCCCTCCAGACCATCCAAACAGGGAAGACAAGAAGAACTTCACGAAAGGCCGGGTTGTTCATGAAGTAACCGAGATTCCAACATTTTCGGGGGCAGATGTTCGTGCTCAGCTAAAAGCTCTCGAGCCAAAAGTCAAAGGCAAAGCCAAAGCCAATGCCAAAGGCTTCGAGGGATATGGTGAGACGCACAACTGGACTCACATTACCCCCTTCTCGCAGCTTCCCTATTTCAAGGACCTCAAACTTCCTTACAACATCGATGTGATGCACACCAAAAAGAATGTCGTAGAGTCCCTTTTCCGCACGATCCTCAACATTCCTGATAAGACGAAGGATAACGTTAAAGCTAGAGCCGATCAACAGAGAATTTGTGATAGACCACGTCTAAACATGAAGCCTCCCACAGGCGGTCAAAAAAACTGGTTCAAGCCAGATGCTGACTTTGTCCTTAAACCGCCAGAAAAAAAGGAAGTACTTATCTGGCTGAAACACATTTTGAAGTTCACCGATGGTTATACATCGAATATAAGTCAGGGAGTCAATCTTTCAATGGGCAAAGTGACCGGCCTGAAGAGTCATGACTACCATGTATGGATTGAGCGGATAATGCCGGTGATGGTTCGAGGCTATGTCCCCGAGCATGTCTGGCGAGTGCTTGCCGAGCTAAGCCATTTCTTCCGCACGCTCTGTGCTAAAGAAGTAAGTAAAGACGGGATTGAACAATTGCATAAGAAGGCACCGGAGTTGATAGTCAAGCTAGAGAAGATCTTTCCGCCAGGCTTCTTTACTCCGATGACACATCTCATTCTGCACCTCGCGAACGAGGTATTGTTGGGCGGGGGGGGTGGGCTTGCAGAATCGTTGGCAGTACAGCCCTGAGAGACAGAACAAGCATCTCCGACAGAAATGTGGAAACAAAGCTAAGATTGAAGCTTCCATAGCTGAGGCAGTTATCCTAGAGGAGGTGTCAGACCTCAGGACATCATACTATCCAGACCACGTTCCCCATCTGCATAACAAGGTGCCTCGATACAATATAGAAGAGCCCAAGTATCAACCCAGGCTCCATCTATTCAACGTGCAAGGTGGCAGGGCTGGGGCCTTGAAATCTTATAACATGCCACGACAAGAGTGGGAGGACCTCATGTTCTATATCTTGCACAACATCAAGGAAGTTGAGGAAGTGTGGATGAGGTAATACCACTACACCATTCCTTTATGTCTTCCACAACATCATGTTCTATGTTCACTTAGTCCCGGTCTAACACCGCTTTTCTTCTTTTAGTGATTTCATTCAAGAGGAATGGACGGCAATGAATCCTCCTACTGAGGCAGAGGCACTTACTCTTCTCCGTCATGGAAACCCTGGATGTAAAAATTTTGTTGCTTGGTTCATGGAGAAAGTAATTTTCCATATTCCCCTATTAAATACCTAGTTCAACATTTATTAGTTAACCGAACTAATGCACCCAGCAATTTCAATTATACTTGTAGGGAAAAGATCCGAACATATCTATGGATGATGAATTGAGATGGGTTTCCATGGGTTTTGACCCTGCCGTCATGACATGTAAAAAGTATGATGTGAATGGGTATCGCTTCCATACAGAGGAGCACCAGAACAGCCGGCCTGATCCCAAAACTATAAATACCGGAGTGTACACCCCCGGTCAAAATTCAGTAGACTACTACGGAAGGGTACAAAATATATACGATATTACATTCCGCAAAGGGCGCGAAACCCTAAGTCTGCCTGTGTTCAAATGCCGATGGTTCAATCCGCGGGAGGGGCAGAGACATACGCCTTCCATTGGTTTGGTCGAAGTTAAACCATCAACCGTCTATGCAGGAGCCGATCTCTTCATTGCGGCTACCCAAGCTACACAAGTTTATTATCTGCCTTACCCATGCCAGAAAGAGTACCTAAAGGGTTGGGAAGTTGTGTTCAAGGTGTCGCCACATGGTAAGCTACCGGACCCGAATGAAGACGATTACTACAACATTAACCCCATGACATATGAGGGAGTGTTCTATCAAGAGCAACCTGATGATGATGTGGTTAGAAATGATGATGCTAGACCATTGGGTGATGATGATGTGGATCCAAATGACGACGATGCACGGAATGATGGTGAGACCATTGTCAATGAAAATGACATACTTATGCTAGAAAAGTTAAACGAAGACGCTGACGACGAGGAAGAGCCTCCACCTTCGTCAGACAACGAAGATGACATGATTGATAGTGATGATGAGACTGACCGAGAAAGAGGTTACAACAGTGATGATTCGTATGGGTTCTAGCAGATGTACGTTTCAAGTCTTTTTTTCCTATAGTTTAGGAATATGCCTTTTTATGCTTTTTTATTAATGTGTTTATTATTCCTTATTATTATGCCTTTTCCTTCATTTTATTAATTGTTTATTCTCTTTTCAATGCAGGTTCGTGGAACATGGGCAAGGGGAAGGCCGACCGCGTGGGTTTCCTACGCAAGGTCGTCGGCATGCCTAGTTGGAGTGGTCGAGCACGTAATCCTCCCCCCCCGACTACTTGACGATGACTCCTCACAGGGAGGTCGAGGGAGAGGTGCCCCTAGAGGAGGAGGGGGCGGGGGGAGAGCCCCTAGAGGGCGAGGGGGTGGGGGGAGAGCCACTACAGGGGGTCGCGGCCAGAAAGAGCGCACCCTCACCGACTTAGGGGTGTTGTCTTCGAGGCCCTCCTCTAGTGAGGTACCCTCTGACGAGGAGGAGGAGGAGGACGAGGAGGAGGAGGAGGAGGTTCGGGATGGGGCCGAGGAGGAGGTGGAGGAGGAGGTTGGGGAGGAGGACGAGGAGGAGGAGGCAGGCGAGGAGGAGGGTGGTGGCGGGGATGATGGTGGTGGCGGGGAGGGGGTTGGCAACAAGGGGTGGCTGCGTGGTAACGCAAAGCTACCAAAACAGATTCCTGCTACCGAGGAGCAGAAGTGGCTCATTGAGCCCACGGGGAAAGAGTAAGTGGCACTTTATAATAATTTCATTCTTTTGCTTGTCACATGCTCATTCCGGTAGTTCTTTATTTTGCTTGTCACATGCTAATATTTCATTCTTTTGCAGCAACTGGATATATCCTAAAGGGGCCTGTATTCCCAACGGCCTCATCAGCGTCTTGCTAAAGGTACACTGGTCGGGGCTGTACAGTCTGGATCCAGTCAGGCAAAAGGACCGTCGGGTTTTGGCCACGAGCTGGGACCACTGGGAAGCGGCCCCCCACGCGGACCATGAGACCCATGCCAAGGCCGTGATCACTAATTTTTGGGTGAGTTCTCTTCAGAAGCACAAGTCAATTCTGGTTTCATGAATGATTTAACTCATGGCTTCTTCCATTCTGGTTTCATGAATGATTGTAGAAATATTATCGAGTTCTTCCAGAGCACAAGGCCACTGCCGACCAGATCGTGCTTCGCCAATGCAAGAAGAAGGCCCGCCAGATGCAGTACGAGGTGCGCTGGGTGGCCATCTCGACATACTATCACGATGCTCTTGGTGTGAAGATGACCAAGGAAGAAGCGCGGAGGATGGGCATTACCTTGGAGAGGCACGAGTACTTGGCGGTAAGTATAAAAGAAATTTCATTCCGATGTTTGTGGTACATTTCATCGTTTCGTGTTGACATGCCATTATGCTTTCATTATGTAGGTGTGTCCAAATTGGTGTTATGGAAAAGACGAGTCCTGGGCTGCATTGGTGGATCTGTGGTGTGATAAGGATGGAGCCTGGGCGGCTACGAGTATAAAAAACAAGGCTAACCGAGGGAAAGAGGGAGTACATGCTCAGGGAAACCGGAACCACTTTCTCCACAAGACACTTCATGTATGACTAACCTCATTAAACAATCTTCTTCTTCTATTTACCGTCACTTTCTTATGTATGACTAACCTCTCTTTGGTGGTCCAGGAGGAGAAACTGAAGCGGCCGCTCTCACACATGGAGGCGTGGAAGATCGCCCATACGCGGAAGAATCCCAAGCCTGGCGAGGCCAAGTACTACGACAAGACCGTGCTGAAGAAGAAGGCCTACTCCGAGGGGTATCAGAGGTTACATCCTGGCACATCTGACCCCATTAGCGCGGATCTGGACGAGAGGGTGGTGGTGGGCATGGGGCCCAAGAAGCACAGTTGGGAGGCGGTTCTGGATGTTGTGATCACTCCTTCTATCTCCTACACACAGCTCCGAGCTACCGACCCGACCCTGAGCCAGCGCACGAGCACGCCCATGACCAGTGCGCAGTCACAGTCCCTCTTTCAGGAGCGGCAATCTGTAAGTATTTTCCCTCTTATCTTCATTGCTCACTTTATTTTCCGCATTGAGTAGTTTTATGAGTTCCATCATGTCATACCGTAGGCCTACATGGAGTACACACGCCAGGAGACCATGCATGGCATGGCACGAGAGCCTTTTTGCATTCCATGAGCAGAACAATCGCAGGATGCAGCACACTCTTGAGGAAATGGCGGCCGGCAGGGTTCCTCAATTGCAACCAGCACCATCTCCTCCACCACAACCAGTGCTGCTTACCTTTGAGGACTTTCTGGCACAGAACTCTGGCCCCTCGCCGGTTAGTTCATCCCCAAGCCATTCACCCAAAGCATATCGTTTATTCAAGACAGTCATATATTGCCTTAATATGTCTTTTCAACATCCAGGGAACCGGTGGATCTACCGTTGGTGGTGGTGCTGGTCTTGGCACCACTCCCGAGTCACGGAGCCCGATCACTCCGATCCACGGAGGCGGTGGCGGTGGCGGTCTTGGCGGTAGCGCTGCCACTAGCAGTGATGACCTGGGCTTCGGCAGACTTGGCGGTGACGACCTTGGCGGTGCTCGACGTCCTGGCGCTTAAGCCTTTGGGTGACTTGTGGCGGCCTTGGTGGTGACGATACTCTTGTGGTCTTTATGTTATTGTTATGCTATTGTTGTTTGTGAGATGCTTATGCTTTGCGATGCTCCTTATGTTGTGTGATGATGCATATATTGTTTGTGAGATGCTCCTTATGTTGTGTGATGATGCATATATTGTTGTGATGGTGCCGGATGATACTTATATGTGATCAGTTTGTCTATTTGCATCTTTCATATGTGCTGTATATTTTGAATTGAATTGAACTGAAAAGAAACAAAAAAAGAAAAAAAAATCAGGCAAAAACTATGCTGACGGCAAGCGGCATAGGGCTGGCGTGAGCTCCCAGTAGCCGCCACATGGCACCTATGCCGACGGCAAGGCCGTCGGCATAGTTTTAAACTACGCCGACGGCCCGGCCGTCGGCATAGCCCTGCTCCAGAAGCAACCCGGAGGCGCCACGTGGCATACCTATGCCGACGGCTAGGCCGTCACGTGGCATACCTATGCCGACGGCTAGGCCGTCGGCATAGGCTTGCCACGTGGCGCCTCCTGGTTGGGTAGCACTTGACGGCGGCGCCGACAGCCACCTTTAGGCTAGGAACGTTGCCGACGGCCGAGGCCGTCGGCATATGTGTACGTACACCGTCGGCATATCATCTATGCCGACGGCCTACGGGGTACGCCGACGCATATGTTGCCGACGGCCCTATGCCGACGGGGGCCGTCGGCATAGGCCTGTCCCGACGGGAATCAGGGCTATGCCGACGGCCTGGGCCGTCGGCATAGGGGTCGATTCCGGTAGTGCTTGCCCGCAAATGGCAACTAACATCTAGGTTGTGTAATGCCTTAAGTAGATGTCCATTTGCTTTCAAGCTTCATGGTGGAAATAGTTCATACAGGTTTGTCAGGTAAGTTAGATTTTGCAGTTCCGCAGGAATCTGACCAACCACATCTAGTTCATTTATTTTCCTGCATGAACAAATGGAAGAATAATAAGTAATAGGGTAACAACTTGAAAGCATCAACTATGTTGAGAACATGCAACTATTCACACCAAACAAGAACTGTGTAGTGAGTTCATAAGAGCAACTCTAACAGGTGATGTATAATAGGGCACCCAAAACAGGTGATGTAAAAATTATACATCACCAAAAAGGATGTTTTACATCACCTGTGCAGTTTCTGGTTTTCTAGGTGATGTAAAATAGATCACCTACGCCACAAATTCGTACAATTCGTACTTCAAATTCAACAACTCAAATTTAAATTCGAACACTTCTAATTCATTTCAACGGTTCGCTACACTCAAACTCGACTCCAATGATAGATAAAACCTAAACTTCGACATTTTGACCCTAAACATCAACACTTTGACTCTAAAGTTCGACACATAGATATAACTAAAATTCGAAAGAACTTAAACTTCGACACATAAAACCTAAAACTCATCATCGTCAGAGCTAGTGAGGTCGTTCCAGAAATCTGAGTCCAGCTCAGAGGAGGAGCCCGACGAGATGTCAATGATGCAGGGGCCAGCCTCCGCCGCCGCCGCTGCCTCGGCCTTCTTCTTCTTCGCGGCTTCTCTCGCTGCGAAGTACTCCCTCTCGAACCGCACCAGCTCCGGCTGCTCATGGCGAATCTTCTCCATCGCCGCCTCGTCGAGGTCACGAGCCCGAATCTGCAAAAACGCGCGGCGGTTCTCCTTCTCCTGCTCGCGGGTCACCATCCGCACCGGCGGCGTGAGGAACTGGGCCTCCGCGAGGCTACGCACGTCGGGGAAGTTCATCTCCGCGCGCGGCCGTTCGAACGTCCACGCGCCGTAGTCGTACGCGCACGCGGCGAGCTCTGGCGTGTCGAACGTCCCCATCCACCAGCGCACGCCGTCGACAGTGATCTCCGCCGCGTAGCGGCCGGAGTCCCGCAGCCGCACGCCAAGGAAGCCGGTCGACGATCTCGGGCGGCGGCGCGGTGGCATCTTGAAGCGGCGACGAGCGATTCGGCGGCGATTCGCACGGAAAAGCCGGGGGAACGGCGGCGGTGGATCAGGTGGATTTCAGGCGGGGCGGCTGCGGGGATGGCGGGAATCGGCGGCGGGGCGGCTGCGGGGACGGCGGGGGAAAACGCGCGGACGGCTTCAGCGTGGTGGTTGGGGTCGCGCGAGCGGCCGTTTTAGATATACATCACCTCCCCTGGTGATGTATATTTGCATCACTTGGCCCAAAATTATACATCACCTCCCCAAATTTTACATCACCAGATAGCTATACATAACCTGTTAGAGAGGCATTTTTGGCCCCAGGTGATGTAAAAGTTAGTTTTTATATCACCAAGCCTATTATAGGTCACTTGTTAGAGATGCTCTAAGCATGCAGAAACATTGGATCATATCCCTTTCTTCAACAAGTTTGTGAAAGAAATTAATGAGATTGTAGAGAAATTCTAATGTGCGGTTGTCTTTGTATGGATTGCTAGAAAAATCTCGAACATCGCTTGTTGACGGTAGACACTTCAACATATATTCTAACAAGTCAGTATGAGAATCTTTTGGTCTTGCTACTTTTAGATAAGGAGCTGCATTTGTCTGACGCAAGTCATCGGCTTACAGCAGTGGTGCCAGTAAAGCCCGAGCTACAAAATGCCAGATCTAACTGTATTACAATTTTAAGCTGAAATATAACATTTTTTCTGTAGCAAACCCGGCTAACTTTCAACCGGCAAACCGAGTGTTACCTGCAAGGACCAACCCGTTGCCCAGAGGGAACATGCACCCACCAATGGCCGCTAATGTTGCTTGGGATCGAAAGGAGCAACTTACAGCTTGGTGATGTGGCAGACGGAGCTGACGTTGTAGGAGCAGTCACACTTGATGGCCGGATTGAAGTTTGGGTCTGAATCTATATCGGTGTCGTCGATGGTGGCACCGCTGCAAGGCTCGCCGCTGATGTTCCACGCCGCGGACGCCCGCAGGCCCCACCGCCCGAAGATGGCGTTCAGCGCAGCCACTGCGAGAGAAGACACGTGAAGACAATCCGAGCATGTTAGCATGAATGAATTGAATAAAGTATAGATAGTAACTACTTCCTCTTCATCTGTAAACTAATATAAGAGCGTTTAGATCGCACCTTCGGACTGATCTGTCTGTGCTTGCCGCTGAGCTCGAGGAGACAGCGCGAGGAGCAGCAGCACAAGGCCGCTCAAGCAACAAGACGGCGAGACCAGCAGCTCATGTCGTCGCCTCATCGTTCTT